>VYXC01007313.1:886222-1004375 GCA_013397175.1 Platysteira castanea
CCAGGCCCTTCCCCCGGGAGACCCCGAGGGCCGGGGGACAGGGCACGGACCTTCCTCCAGGGACAGCCCAGGGCACAGGGGACAGCTCTGTGACTGTGGCAAAGGCTGCATGGAGGGCATACTGTCTCCCACCTGCAGATATGGGAGACTGAAGTTGTCCTGGTCTCTAATCGGCTAAAGGACTCTCGCTCAGGAATTTTGGCACTTCCCTGGTAGTCAACACTCACTTTTCACTGCACTCCTGGAGGACTTTGACGGCAGAATGAAAACCAGAAGCCAGGAGCACTCTGTCCCAGGGTTTGCCACAACATCTTAGGTTACATCAGAAATCTCTAGCTCAGCCCCAAGCTTCCATTCCTCTCCCTTCAAACATGAAATACTCAAGAAGATTTCCTGTTAAGGGGCAATCCAGCACATGGTAAGATCCGAAGAGACTGATGAGGCAGACAGCACTGAACTGCAAGGGCTATGCTTCTGTGCCCAGCCTCAGGGGACAGAAGGACTGCGAGAGGGGAGGGCCTGGAAGCCCAGTGAAGTGGAAAGGGAATGCCCATCAGCTGAGGCACACATGGAAGCCACAGAGGAGACAATCTGGAACAAAGGTTTTTCCAGATTTTATTATCACCAGAATTCGTGTTCCTTTGGTGAATGCCTGAAACATCAACAAATAATAACAAATGGTGACAAACAGAACTGAGCAATCTGAGCTGTTAAAGCCCAGGCAGCAGGGGAAGGATGACCCTGGCTCCAACACTCAAGCTGACTGAACAGGTACAGCACGAAAACCTTTGTCTCCTCATGGGTTTAAGCCCAGGCAACACCATGCCTTGCAAAAGGGCAAGTCAAGTTTATTGTCACAACTGATAACGAGAACAGAGTCAGTCCTTTTGACTAAAGGGCATGACTTTTGTTTGTTGGATAATGGGCCAAAAGAACCCCAAATATATGCTGCGCATTCCTGCTATCCAGGAATCCACCATTTGTATGCCCCTCTTTCTATCAGCATTCTTCTTCTCAAATCCCTTAAAAAAAGAGGGAAGAGGGACTAAGCACCATGGTATCTTGTGACAAAATGCAAGTCACAGACTGTTGACACAACTTGGACTTGAAAAGCAGCCCTGAGATGTCCTAATACCAGGACTTTGCTCTAGAGGACATATGTTACAAGCTGAAATCATGAAGTGACAAGGAGTGACACCACGTAATGTATCCCTCTGCTCTGCCACGACAGCTGAAGGCTCCATGCCAGTCTGTGATGACAGCAAAGGCTGGAACAGGTCACCAAGGGAGGCTCTGGAATTTCCAGCACAGGGCTGAGGAAGGGGACAGACACGTGTCAGGGTGGCTTTGGCATGCTGATCTTGCCTTTGGTTTGGGGAGGATACTACATCATCTCTTGAGGTCCCTTCCAGCCCTCATTTTCTTAAGCTAAATCTGAAACCATGCAACGTGACTTTGACTGTGAGAACAAACGAGATCCTCCCCCCCAGTCCCAGTGTGTGCTGAAGTGCAGTTTTAAAACAGCACCCATTTCTCAGCTCCCTAGCACTACTGCTTCTTCCCAGTGTGCCAGCTTCCACAGCCCTGACCTGGGGCCTGCCACACTGTGACACATCCCCTGCTAGATTTTCTCTCAAAAAATCTCCTATATTTTCTGTGCTTTTTTCATTTTTATCTGGGAAACTTACGTGAAGCTGAAATTTCTCAGAAATTGAATCAATAAACAGATTTTTAAAACACCTAATTTCTGAGGCAGTGGCAATAGAGAAACTGCCTTACACAAAGGGTCTACCTAGTCCAGCATCTTTATCTTTAGTGATGCCAAAACCAGATACAAGGGGGAAGTAGGGATCCGTGAAGTACCTCTGACTGTTCAATAGCTTCTTTGTAAGCCAAAGTCACAGTAAGTCTGAGCACTAAACTTACTATTGTGCTCATATTTAATACAAGGGGTTGTCAACATCCTTTTATTATTCTATAGCACCAATGACATCTACACTCTTTCTGGGTTCCTTGAAGTATGTTGCAAAAGGAAATTAACATTATTTCCATTCTGCTAATACAACAGACACATTGAATGTCTAGAATTAAAGTAAACAGCCCACTACTGTCATGTTAGGCTGAGATGGCTTTTAAATAAACCTGATTTTAATTCTGGCAAAACTGTTGGGTATATACATGAAAAGCTAGCAATTATCATTATCTCCTAAAATAGAAAGCGAATAGGGCTGGGCTAGGCTAAGAAAAGACCATTTGTTCATCCAAATTCTACAAATAAAAGCCATTATGATCTCAGGCCTGCATGAGGCACATTTAAGCCTTTGGCTGAATGTCATCAGCATATGCAGGCAGGATCTCAGTATCACATTAAGCACAATCTGTATCTGTCTAACCTATAACCAGCACATGCTGCAACTAAAAGGGCTGTGAGGTAAGAATAGTGGTCCACAACCATATGCCAGAACAGACTGAAAAATCTGAAAATCCTTCCCAAATTTGTGTACAATGATTCCCACCATGGTTCCCTCTGGCTTCGTATCTGGGTCTAGCAGACTGCACCCCTTGAACTTGAGCTTTCTTGCATTTTCTTTTTGCCATATAACCTGGATTCTTTCTTACTCCTATTCCTTGCACATCACACATTCAGCAGTGCCAAGATAACAAAGAGGAGGAGGCGGACAGTGCAGTGTGCTGGTTAAGATGCAGAGTGAGCAGTGGAGTTCCCCTGTGCCCTTATATATATGTCATATATGACATGTTTGGGTACAAAAGAAAATGCCTGGACAAAAGGACTGTGATGTGGAGTCAGCCAGCCCAAAAGCATGGAAAAGTGGGGGGACAGGGAATGGCACTATAATATGATACATGATTCACATCTCCACTCTCCAACCACCTTTAGCAGCTCCACTAAAAGCCGCAGGTCAGGCTGAGCTGCCACCCAGGACACCTTGCTTGTAAAGATATGAGAAAATGTGTTTCCCTTTTTAGCATCTGCATCACCCCAGACATCCAGGAGTAAAGCATGCTGCACAGCAAGCCATTTGTCACTGTCTAAATTAAGCAGTGGATTTTCTGCCTTTGCCTCCCTCCCCTGCTCTCAGCCAATAGTGCACAGGTGAGCTCAGGGCTGATACAGCTGGATTAACCCTCAGCACACAGAGTATGATTTTACCCACTCACACTTGGATTGCTTTGAAAATTTAATAGCAAATATACCTTTATCCCACATTGTCTGCTCATCCCATATGAGTTACGAAAGAGAAACCATCTCTACGTGCTTTTGTCCTAATAAACAGGGTTATGCAAAGTCGTGTGAATGATTACACCAACTCTGCTCCATGCAGGGTTAGCTCTGTGAACAAAGCTAATAGCAGTCTGATTTAATGATGAATAGTTAGGTCACCAAAGAGTTCATTTCAATCCTGATGGCCATCAGAAGCACATATCTAATAGATAAAGTCTGAAGCTGCCAGAACGCCCATGAGTCACAGGTATTTTGTACTCTTATTACATTCCTTTTGTATTTCCCCTCCTTATAAAACATTGATATGTGAGTTTTACAAAGAGAGCCCCAGCAGGCTTCTGCTCTGAAACAGGAAAAGCAAGGTAGAATGGGGGGGCGATTTTTGTTATTATTTTAATACTTAAAAAGAAACAACAAGTTTTCACTGGAATTACAAAGAAATACACTGTCAAACATAGCTGAACCTAAAGAGCAAATGATTTGGAAGTGATGAAAGATGCAAATATTATCACTGGAGTCAAGGTCAAGAAATCTCTAAGTATAAATAGCTCTCAGTCACCTTGAAAAACAACTTATATCCCAGTTATTCTTCTCTGGCAATTTGAAGGTTGTGCAATTACAATTTCTCATAGAAGTGGGGAGACCAGAGGTTTTTCTCAGTCACCCTTTAACCACAGATCAGGCAACACTTTCTAAAGCCTTGCTTTAAAATTGAAAGGTTTGATATCATGCAGGCTTTCCCAGATCTTCAAGATATTTCTGTCAAAGCTAAAAATACAAACTCAGTGTGTTCACAGCATGACAAATGTTTTCAAAGTTTAAAGCATAACCATTTGGTCATTGGGACCGTGATAAGTTCTGGAAGTCAGAGAAGGACATACAATATGGGGAATTGTACATGCAGGATTTAAATCTGAGCACGTAACTCAAGAAATCTGCTGCCAAACCCCTTCTCTTTGCCACTGCAAGGATGGGAAATGTTTGTCAGAACAAATTCGCTATTGCCCTGTTGCTGAAGGCAAAACAAACCTACACAGGCAGCCTTGTACTCCTGAAATCTAACAATAAGAGGCTGGGCGCATACAATGGAGGGAAATAAATTTCCCATGGGAAGTGCAGTATAGCTTTGAGTGTGTATTATAAATGGCAAGTTGGGAAAAACTGATATTTTCAAAACAAATAGTTAAAGAAAATAAACCTATTTTAGTTGATTAAATGGGGAAAGAAATCACAATGGCATGAACTGGCATTCTTTACTTGCAGCACAAGTCCCTGTAACCATCTGAGTGCCCAAAACTGACTTGCCTTTATAAGAAACAGGTTACTGTACATCTTGGATATATCATTAGACCAGTCACTAGTGGTCCCCTCAGGGACCAGTGTGGGGTCCAGTCCTGTTTAATATCTTTATTCATGATCTAAACTCCGCCAGGGGAGGTTTAGGCTGGACATGAGGAAGAATTTCCTCAGAGAAAGGGTGATGAGACATTGGAATGGGCTGCCCGGGGAGGTGGTGGAGTCAGCATCCCTGGAGCTGTTTAAGGAAAGCCATGGTGTGGTTTACACAGTGGTGTTGGGGCATAGGCTGGACTCTGTAATCTCAGAGATCTTTTCCAACCTAAATGATTCAGTGATTCCGTGATTACTGTAAATTGTTCTTTCATCACCTGATTTAATTTAAAGTGATTCAGAAGGATGAATGACCAAGTCCAGTTTGGTCTGTATTGATTTGTGTTAAGTCTTTAACAGAGAAAGGCAATTCCTTATTTCCACATCTTTCTACACCTTATGCCCAAAGGAGACCAAACCAAATGACCTTCTGACACCTTACTCCTGCAAACTGTCCCTGCAAAAACCATATCACCAAGTTAACCTTTTTCCATTACATCAATCTCAGGCCCTTCTTCAACCCAACCTTTCATACAGGTGTCTGAGTGAGAAAAGTGAGTGAATGAAATAGGAGGAGGAAGAAAGAGCAAATGTACTCTTTTGCTCTTACACTCTGTAAGAGAAGAGTTTTTAATTCCCCTATAAAAGATAGATAAAGTTTTTGGGTTTCTTCCCATCCCAACACTCCCAGAGTCCCACATGTAAAAATACTCTGAAGGATAAACCAGGGCCAGGTACATCTAAGCTGAGATCAGTCTTTTATCTGGTCATTTCTTTTACCACATTTCAGTACTCAGGTAATTCCAGCTGAGTTCAAAGTCACAATACCCACTCACAGCACTCCAAGGGAATTGCACCATTAGCTCAGAGCTTCATTGTTTAATACCCAGCTCATGGAGAGCACATTGTGTCTCTTCATTTGCAGACCATTTTGGATAATTTTCAACTGTTACTCTTGGAAAACAAGCAATTCCAACAGGGTAAAACCTCCCCAAAATAGGAATGAAACTTATGACAACCTTTAGGAAGGTTTTTATGCCCGGATAACATATGGCAAAATAAAGTCTCGCTAACAGCTAATTCACTTTTCACATTCTTTTGAAGTGACCTCTGATTCCTGACTTACTACCTGGCAGGCTTTCTGAACATGACAATTCCCAGATACTCCTGTCCCTGGGGATCTCCTCTATAGTTGGGTTTTCCAAGCTAGTGATGCCTCCTCATGCAACACCCATTTATTGAGGAATTCCTTGCACCTCCCCCAGAACTTCCATCGGAATTAGCTTTTGAGTAGCACTCCTGCAGTAAAAGCTAAGGAGATGGACATGTTTTGATTTCCAAGTTCAAGATAGGGTTACACTTCAGCAAATAAGAACTGATACACATTTAGAACACTTGTATAGCCCATTCACAATGTTTCTGTCCAATTTACTGTAACACGAAAGTATCCAAAAGAAATGGGGACACTAGACTGCTAACACCTTCCTGAAGAACAGCTGTTTTTTGAAAAGAATTTTCTGATAGAAAACTCATGAATCAGAAACTTCCTGCCTGCCACAACTGTATTTTAAATACAGTTGCTGCTCTATCACCCAGAAGTTAAGTTTCAAACAAAGCTTCTACACCTCCAGAGGCGGACCTAAGAAAATTTATAAAGCAGCATTAAAATACCAGTTCTTGTAAAATAGGAAATAGCTGAGCAAATGGAAGCCATTTTTATGAGTGAGGACATAAAGTGAGGACTAGAATTTATCCTAGAAAGTAATTCAAATTATGAAAATGCCTCAAAAACTGCAAGCATTCTTCAAAAGAACAAATCATCTTGAAACAATCATACAAATGGGCCAGTGTCATTGGAAGAATTGCATATTCTTAGGCACAGTCTAATGGCTTTTGCTAGAAAGGACCTCTGCTTGGGTTTCCATAATTTCTTTGAACTTCTATCATGTCATGAACGTTGATTTGCTTCTTTTATTCTTAAAAAGGGGGGTAGGGTAAAATTTTAGACCCATTGTATGTTCAATATATTAAGTCATAAATGTAGCTGCCCTGCAAGGTTACTACAATCAAATTCAGACTAAAGAAACAGAGAATTAAATAGTGACATTTTTTAAAAAGAAAGGATTTAATTTAAAATCAGAATTTAAAGTTTTAATTAAATCATGGGATCTGAAAGCACAGTGAATGAACTTGATTTCCTTGTGCCATCTATGAGCAAAAGTAGGTATGAGAAGATGTGCCACTTTCAAAACTTTTAGACATCATGATCCCAAGTAAATAGTTTTATAAGCTACAGACTCTTGAGAAACATAAATTACAAAATTAAAATACATTTTCATGCANTGGAGAATTATATAGTGACATTTAAAAAATAAAGGATTTAATTAAAATACATTTTCATGCATTTACATTCTTCAAGTGTCTAGGATATTTCTGAAAGTAAAAAATATCCACATATACTTTATGCATTCTAAATAAAATTTCAACTTTCATTCAAATAAAGTTTGACAACTCATTAGCAGAAACAGTTGTTGGGGAAAAATATAGATGTTAAATAATACGATGACTTTATGCAGAGCTATATTAGTTTAAGTAGATGTGTACAGATATGAAGTACCCTCATGTTTATCAATTAGTATTTTATAATTAAAAAGCTAAATGTAAACCCAGGTTATAATCAGTCAGTATAATCAAGGTTTCCTGGGTTATTGAATGAACCATGATTAAAATAAATGATTTAAATCATAGTATTTGAAATCAATCAGCAGTGACGTCCATGGTATGCCTTTATTCTATGTTAAATTAAAAAAAAAAGAAAAGATATAGGACTACGTGAGCCCCTTCTGTCAAGTTCTCAAAACCCTCAACTGAATCTCCAGTAGCTAAACACAGGCTTGAATGCCACGGAGATATGGGAGTGTTTCTGCTTATGCAAGCAGACAAGCCAAGAATGAAATGAGAAGATCTTAGTGTTACAGCACACAAAAAATATTAAACCCTTAAGGCTCAAAATTTTAAAAATTTAAAATTTTAAAAATGCATGTTCACAACCAAAACTGTTGAGCCTCTCTAAGTTCCCCAGGGCATTCATTGAAGTTATGGATTTTGTGGGTGAACATTCCCTGAGACAAACTGAGCTCAGTGTCTCACACACCATCTCTGACTGTGCCAGGTACCTGTGTAGCTTTGACACAGTCTGAAATTGGAGAATATTTCCTAAGAATAAGCTCAGAATCATGTGTTGGACATTGCTCAATACCCTTTAAAGCCAAAAATCACTGCCGATATCTTGCTTACCACCAGCCAGCCAACTTTCCCCTTCACTTTTAAATTCCCTATGGAATTGAAGGAGTTTTCAGAGAGCTCCAGAAAAAATAATTATAAAGAACAAAATAATGAAAAATGAGTCAAATGTGGCTGAACAGTTCCAAACAAATCCAAGCTGCAGATTTTCCAAGAACTATGATTAAAAGGAATTTTGCATCCATTTTAGCTAATTTCTAATGGAGAAGTTTGTGATGCTTATACATCAGCTCTGACATTATTTATGAATACTGGCAGCAATCACCTATATTTTTATCTAATGAAAGGACAGTTTTGTCCTGACTATAGGACTGCATTAAGAGTTAGAGAGCCTTTAAAGGAGGACTGCAAAGTAAATTTACTTCTTCTCCATTTTGATGCTCTTTTGTTTCAAATCCAACCTCACTTTCCTGACACTTTCTGGGCAGTGAGGCGAAAGATGACTTCTATTTTTTCCTTCCCACCTCCTCCTTCTTCAGCAGGTATGGTATGTTTGCTCTGCTTTACTTCAGTATTACCAGAACCTTGTTGGAAATTTCAAATATTTACTGGGAGATTTACCGTCTGCATCTTTTTTAAAGAGATAAGGCTGTTGAATAATTAACAAAGATATCTTTCTCTCACAAGTTCATTAAGCATTAAGCTTATTATTTATATCACAATAGAGGAAAGATCCCCAGTTGTGAGGCAAAATCCAATCCTGTTAGACTCTGTGCTGACGGGCATGAAAGCATTTGTCCCACAAAACTGACATTCTTTGAGCCAGAACATAATGTGCAAAACAGACAAGGACAAGCACACAAAACATGATGTGAAATCTCCACGTGGACGCCAGCTGGTTGGGGAACAGCTGCACCAAGGATTATTCTTGCACATGGAACATTTTGTTGGTCAGTTTGAAAACTCTGGTCCCCATCTTGGCTGTACTGTAATGCTCTTAACTCGCAGGAGACTCTGTTACAAAGAAAGGGAAGTTGAAATATCTTCCCTCTGCTTCTTTCCAAACTGTATCACCACTGGGTACCTCAGCATTTAGAGGACACAAGTATCTATTTCACTGAAAAGAAACAGTGGTGAAAGTCTTCATCACCATTTCAGAAGATGAATTTTTCACAATGAAAACTCCTGTTAGGTGATCATAATGCTTTGGTTTGTTTTGGATAGAGAGGTGTCCCAGAAAACCCACTTTTCACTTGAAATGCAATTTTTTAACTAGTTCATATACTTCACTAAAATGACCCAACCTTCCAGCCAAAAGGTAATCAGAAATAACTAAAACTTCCAGACCAGCACCCACATAAGGAACCAATAGAGAAAGGGCTCAGCCTCAGGTAGAAAATGGTGTAACATTCTTATTACTGATGTGCTTCATTATGGAAATAGTGAATTACTCAAGGAAAAAAATCTCTGCTTGAGGAAAAGGGAAGATTATATTCAAAGACATGTAGTCTCTTCTGAATTTCAGAGATGCTGCCTGAGCCAGAAGAGTGCTGGCTCGAGTTCCCCAGCCTGCTGGCACCACCTCCTGTGCCTGTCCCAAGTGGGGGCATCTCTGTACAGCTGCTCTGCACTCTTCACAACACCTCTTGTGCATTCAAGAAGAAATGCAAGATAGTGTGGTACTTTTTTAAAATGAAGGTCTGACTAAACTAGAGATTTTTATACTCAAAGTCTGCATCAGTTAATTTACCAGCTGCCTTGGGGAGAATTCACTGATAACATGCCCTAATGGAGGGCATTTTATACAACTACACAACTGCACAGTTGCAGTTTTGCCCAAAATTTAGAAATAACAGGTGCCTGCACAACTGCTTTTTTGGAGAGACAACGTGGACCTTAAACACAGTGTGTTACCATGCAGCCAGAACACAACAGCAAGCACAAAAAGCTTAAGACAATACACACCAGGCAATCATGATGCTGAATACAAAACCTGGACACTGTTTAAAACACAAATAGCAATTACTGGCATATATTATTGCATTACTCCTTTATCAGGCCCCAAAGAAAAAAACTTCATGTCTCTGACAGAATCTTGAAAACCCTGAACTATCCAACGCATCAACACCACACTTTTAGCTGGTGTTATCTACTTGTCCCTGTTTCTGTGCTGCTCTACATCTGCCCCAGTCACTTCGCTTTATAGTTCACATGCCATTTATCAAGCTGTCATATGAAATAAAACAATAACAAAACCAAACACCATCATTTCATTTGTCTGAACAGTTATTTACAGGTATTTGACATTGGATTTTCTGCTGAATGAAGGAAGATCCCAAGGTTAGTGCACTGTGTATTCCTAGCAGTAGCCAAGGAATAGGATTGATTAAATTATAAATTATGATTACAGCATCTGAATACTGAAGGAGACTTTTAAAAATTTAGAATAAAATTGAGTCACTGAATTGGTTCTTCATGAAAATAGCTATAATTTCAGGTAACACATGTGCAATGAAAGAAATATATTATTAATATAAATAAGGTAAATAAGTACTATAAGTACTAATACTAAAGAAAGAAAGGAAAATTAATTATTTAGTATTTTCCCATCTGATTTTCACTGGTGTGCACTACAATAGAGTGTAACGATATTCAGGTTCATGTTATTTGAGATGTTAACCCCTGTACTTGGGGGCATTTGATTTTCATTGAAATCATCCAAGCAAAGCTGTCAGTAAGTTTTCATTTGTGCGAAGTAACAGACACCAGAAAATGGCACATCAGCACTAATGCAGGCATTCTAGGATAGAAGGTTTCCTTTTACACAAACCAATCAAACTTGGTATATTTGCAGTCTACTGAATTCCCTCAAACTGTCTTTGTTTTAAGGAAAGTCTCCTCTAGTGACCTACTTGAAAGTAATCAGGGGAAGACAACAGAAATATAGGATATAAAATAGATGCATAGTGTGAATCAGAGTCTCTCCTAAAAGAACTTGTATTTTAAAAAATCCTTTCAAAAAAGCATTTGGAAAAAAAAATTGTATGTGTATTAGACAGCAGGAGAGACTTGGAAGTAACCTGAAACACTTTACACTAATCAAAATTAACTCTTTGGTGTCAGCAAGAAAGACTTTTCTGTATCTAAGTCAACTTTTGCACAAAGCTAAAGCAGCAACTGACATATCTTTGAAGACAGAGGATGCTTCATTGATTTTTTTTTTATTGATTAGTTCTGAGCTTATAAACATAAACTGTTCTCATTTTATTTTGTCTGTTTTGGAGAGTTTTGCTCTAAAATGACCTAAAATGCTATACTATACATTTCTACAAGTCTTTGTCCATAAAAGAACAAGAGGCACCACGGCAGGTGCCTACAGATTTCAAAGTAGTGCACTCTAAGCTGTAGAGAGCAGGAGCTCTCTTGCTGTGTGTACTGGTAAAGCAGCTTGTCAGCAGGACCCAATTATGACTTTAAACCACAATAAATCTCATCACAAGTCACAGGAAATGTTGCTTTATAATCCTTGCTACCTATGGCTTCAGTGTGGAAGCCAAGAAGCAATTCCAGTTGAGACCATGGCTGTGGGGAAGTGACTATCCAGCTCTCTGGCTTGCTAAGTATCAGATAAATTTAATCTGTCATTTTCTAGGGGCATTTTGGCACCTGGAGTCAGGCATGTGGCAAGTGCCACACTGCTGGACTGGTGTGCCTCCTGTGGAGAGCCAGATCCAGATTCTTTATGCTCTGGCATGCTTAGAAGGTCAGTACTGTCCAAGGTCCCTATGTCTTGCAGTTCCTTGCCAGTTATGCCTCCTAAATATCAATTTCCACATCTTTTAAACTTTTAAACATCATTCGTCAGTCTCGGAATGATTCTCTGAGTGCCTGAAGTCTCTCATAAATTTTTATGTTGCTTTTTAAGTCTTAAGGCTTTTTTTCTGGTTCCTAAATTCTTCCTGAACTGATTAGGCCTGTGCATTTTCAGCTGCAAGTCTACAATTATCGTGGAAAAGCAGCACTTCCCAGACAGAGAGGCATGATAACAAAAAAAGTCTCTCATTTTCCCTTTGTCTAAGGATTTGATTACTTGTTCTCAGGCAAATCAGATAACCTGAGGTTCGCTTGACTCATCTGCTGAGCACAAACATTATCCATCTTTGCCTTTCCACAGCACTTCATAATCCCAGGATCTCAAAGCCAAGTGCCAGGACAAAATACACAGTGTCTCCCTGAAGGAAAACTACCTGGTTTTTTCACACGGAAAGCTGTGGCCATTTTGATTTATAAAACTACACTGGGGGAGTGCTGAGTACAATCCAGCAGTCAGAGAAAGAAACCCCCAAAGACTAAAAAATTAACTACCAGAGGCAGAGATTAATATCAGTAATTTACAAATTGCCTTTTAAAAGTGTTAAAATGCAACAGCAAGCCAACTTAATTTCTCTCCCAAACTTCCTTTATTCTCTCTCTTTCCCTTTAACTTGCTTTCCGTGTCTTTTGTAATTGTTTCCCAAGGTTCTGATCACAGTATCATTGTGGCATCAGTCTACTGGAAGCATAATCCTGGGAATACTCCTTATAACAGATAATTTAATTGAATTCTTAAATAGTAGAAGAAAATTAATTTCCTCTGACTTTGTCCTCTTTTGAATACTTAAACCTGTGCAATTATACATTAAAGAAATTAAATCTATCGACTTTGAAACCTCAGGTTTTATCAACTGGATACTTTTCCAGTGCCTACCAAAGCAAAATTAAAAAAAACCAAACTTTTTAAAAATCCAGTCATTGGGGAAAAGTCATTTTTTCACACTGAAATGCCTAAGTGTCTCTTCCCATCTGTAGTAACAGGCATTTTAATGAAGAATAAAAGAACCAAAGAAACTCCCAGAGATAGTTCACTCTTCTAAATGTGAATAAAAATAAAAACACCAAAAGACTGCATTATGTTAGTTTCAATCAAATGCTCGTGAGCCTGGAAAAGTGAGAGGCTTCAGAAATGAGATGGCAACTTACTGCTTGAGGCAGAGAGTTCTCTTGGGCTGGAGGACATCGGCTGAGCACACATCTGACAGAGGCAGTCCCTTCCATTAAAGGTAACTCGATCTCCTGGTGGAAATGGACGCCTGGAAAGTTAAAGAGAAAAACGTATTTTTGCAAAGGTTATGCCAGAAATTTTCCTCTGTTCCCCATGCCTTGAGTTTTCTGCCTTCCTCCAGTGCAATCAATATTTTACAGAAACTCGGGCCAAATAGTTTCTGCAATGTGGCCTTGGCAAAGCCAGGCACTGGAAGAAATCCAATCCATGGATGCAAGCAGAGCAGAGGTTAGACTTGCCTTGTATTTTCATTTAAAAAAGATTATCAGACATATTTTATCTGAATAGTAGAGGCAGTGAAATCTACTAAGACACAACAGCTACATTTATGATGGTCTCAGCGTGACATTGTGGATAGCAAAGGATAGAGAAGAGAACTCAAAGAATCAGAACTGTTCTTGAGGCTGGTGAAGGAATGTGGAGCTAGTCACTCATAAATGTTAAGAATGTGTGTTAGGCAGAAGTTGACATTGCTGTTAACTCTTATTTGGTGCCTAAAGCAAAGGATAAGCAACATTGTGTAACTCCAAATCTTTAATAAGGAGCATTAGCTGCTGAGTGCAGACCCCTGCTACACCCCACCTCACTCCAAAACTGCTTAGCAAATGAACAACTGCTGATTTCATCAAAACAAAATGTTTCAGGCGCTGTTTCCTTTCCACTGCCGTCTCTAAGTGGGCCAAAAATAAATCAGCAGCAATACTGAATTTCATTAATCGATTCCAATGACTCATCTTTTGTTCATTTAACATAAAAAGATTGATGCCAGTCAGTGTACAGAAAATTGATGTCATGTTTCACACTATCCCTGAGAAATAAAACTGCAACATACACATTATATGATTACCAACATGCAGTATATTCACACTATTTAAAAACAGAAAACAATCAAAATGCTTTCAATAGAAAAGGGTTTAAAAATGTACCAGACTAAAGGACAAAGTACTTCAACTATTCATCAGAGATAGGAGTTTAAAATGCCACCTTTCTCCCATCCACAGAGCCTTCTTTTAGCTAACTTTTAGCTTTAACTCTGCAAGCAGCTGCAGAACTGAACACTGGTTCTCTTACTGAGGGCAAGAAAGAGTATTTGGGAAGAAGGGAAATCCCAGTAGTCCCAAAGCTACATGCTCTTACGTGATTGATTGACTGTCCTCAGAGCCCAAATGTAGCATCCAGAATTTTGCTTTACTTCATTTCTCCCACCAAGCTGATCACCAGAACTCAACTTAACTCATGTCCATTATCTCAACGTGTAGGCCTCACACTTAATTCTTTCAGATATGAAAGTAACTTTCGGAGAACAGGGAACTACATGTAATACAAAAGCTGTGTCCCCCAAATTAATGAGTGGCATTTTCAAGACTCTTCAAGTCAGGCCTGCAGCAGATCTTTTATAACCAAATGCATCCTCAAGAGAAGTAGGTCTTGAGACTTTTGTCTCATGGTGATATCTTTCTTTGTGTTTTCCTTGAACTGGGTTCCCACCGTGTAACCTGCAGGGATGACTTACTTGCAAACAGTGCAGGCAAAGCAGCTTGGGTGGTAAGTTTTTCCCAGGGCCGTCACTACTTCGCCTTCCACGAACTCCCCACAGCCATTGCAGCGGGTGCCGTACATGCGCTGGTAGTCCAAGGTGCAGAGATATTCTCCATTCTTAATGAAGAAGCCTCCTTGTGCCAGGTCACAGCCACACACTGGAAGAAAAAAAACCCCAGACAGATTAGAAAAATATCATTACTAAGGATGCTAGCTGCTCAGCTGTTTCAGTAAGAGGGTGAAGAGGCAGTCAAGGATTTCTGTGACTTGGCAGTTTTTCACTGTAAAATGCCTATTCACCCAAACCAGAACACATCACAACCAGGTGCCTCTTTTGCTTAGAGAAAATATTCAGAGTCCTGCATTGGCATTCCTGGTCAACACAGAGACAGAAAGCAATCCTACCTCTAACAGCCAAACCCCATGAAGAGAAAGTGTCATGGGAGAAGAGAGATTTAATTTCACACTGTGCCTTTAGCTTGGATTGAACAAAGAACTCCAAACTACCTATTTAGTGTTCCCCCGTATCACCAAAAATTTATACCCAACTGCTCCCAGGCACTTTGGTTTCAGCCACTCCTCCTGCTCCTCTGTATATTGCTGCATCTGTGTAATTCAGTAAGAGAAACCACTCTTCACAGCAGTCTAGCACAACTTAACTCTGCAAGCAAGTCCATCTCATCCCCCTTCATAGGATTCAAGTATGTTCAGCTCAAATATCAGAAATATTGAATATCAGAAATTCTGATTATTAAGGAAAAGTAAATAAGCAGCACACTAGGTCCCTGCAGTTAAAAATCCTTGAAAAATTAAAATATGAAATACAGAAAGATTATCAGGGGACTGGGTTCAATTCATCTTTCTGCCACAAGACCCAAGCACAGTACTGTGCTCAACATTCATTCTTACCCCTGTTAAAATATTCTTACCCCTGTTAAAATGTTCTGTAATTTTCTTTCAGCTACTTGCCTTAAAAATTAAATTGCAAGGCATTTGAGGCAGGGATTACAAAGTTTCTTTGTCTCTTGCCCAGTCCTGGAGGTCTAATGATTGCTGCTGTAGCAATAATTAATAGAACAACAATAAACAGTGCTAAAATGCATCTTAGAAGGAAAGCAGTGTCAGTACCAGCATTTTTCCAGTTTCACATTTCCGCATAGAACAGTGACATTATTCCATGTGCAAACAAATTACATTTCATGGTGGCATTAAATCCACAAGCAGCCAAAACTCAATTATTAGTGACTGAGGAGAACTACAAAGAACTACTGTTAAGGCTCTGTTATAGTGCTGCAAAATGTTCCAAGCTGGTTTTTAGGTACACCTCCAGAGAAAAAACCTCTTTCATTCCTTCTTTTTACTTTATTGCTCTCCATTTCGTTTAAAATATTATTTTCAAACTAATAGTACAATATCCTGTTAGGCAGAAAATACAGGTGACCTCTACACCACAGCACCTTAGACCCTTCCTGGGTTGGGGACCACGGAGTAATTTTCCAGTGGAGGTCCAGAGGTGAAACCTCAGCCTACTTACAATAGGTTTGCTTCTCTGAGTTACTTCGGGCAGATCCTTACAATTAAATCATGTAGAAATTGAGAATTCTGCTTGAATGTCTAAAAGATGCTTTAGAAGCTGCTAAATTTCATAAAGAGCTATGGAGTACTCATGTGTCTGTGGGATTATTTAAATTATAGCCTGTAATTTACCTTGTAGCTTTAACATCCCAGTACATATATTTTTCAGTCTCAAGCTGAAGGTGCTCAGTGTCCTGCTGGGTCTGCCTCAGAAGCTGGATTTATGAACTGTCTGTCTCTTTACTATGATCCTCAGTTCTACCAAAGAGTCGCTTTTTGAAGAACTCATTTGGTCATTGCGGGCCCCTTTACCTGCCTAGGCAAGGATCTAATAAGCTGGGATGAGCAAAACTCACTTTCAATACCGCCTCTATTCTGGCTTCTTCTGAAAATCCAGCTCCTGCATATCATAAAGAGATGTCAGATCATTGTTTGCAAAAACTACTACAAACTTTGAATGAAAGGATTCGTGCACTCATAGTTATCAGGCTCTACCTCCTTTGCATGCATGGCCACAGGGATTCAAGCCTATTGATGAAAATGGGGGCTAAAAATATTTGGCAAGTCTTTTAGAGACAGCAATTGCTATAATTAAAAAGAAGCTCCCTCTAGTGCCCTTTTCTTTATGAAGTCTTCTTTCTACCCTATCTCTAATTCATTTTGCAAATAACCCAGAATGTCTGAGATAATTCTCTCACACTGGCAAGCCATGAACTCAGGCCCAAGCAGAAGTGCTCCTGATGTGAGCTCCCAGCAGATTCACCATCTTTGGCATATGCACAGCAGGAAGCACACACCAATCTACAAGAATTAGAAACAAGCCCTGGCAACCCCACATTACAACGGATTTTTGCAGTCAATTTAGCACATGTGCTCCTATCACTAATCACAGCTTTAAGCTACATGCGAAAAACCAAGGGTCACCCAGACTGTTAACATCCATGGTTGGAAAAATGCTATTCCAGCCGGCTGCTTTCACTTCGAGTCAGAGATCAAATCAGAAAGGACGAACATGCCTGTACCCACGCTTGGTGTACAATGTGGTGTGTAACAGGGCAGGGATTTGAACAGCTCTTTTTTCTTCTCTTTTCTTCTTTTTTCTGCTTTTTGCAACTGTGCAGAAGTCGTGGCTCTGACTATATATCCCTCAGGCTGACACATATTGCCTTAGCACACATATTTATGACCACTGTAGAAAAAACACAAAAAAGATGGGACAAACTGTGATTGTCTTTTATTAAGAAGAAAGACCATATGCCCACCACCGTTCATGCCACAAGCAGCAGAGGCAATGAAGAGAAATCAGCTGTGAACTCTATGTATGTACAATACATTCTATGGGTGTGATCTAAGCAACTGCTGTGGTACACGTATCACGTCATCAAAGAAAAATTTATACCTAAATGATGGCAGTTAACTGTAAACATGACACTATTGGTTTTTTCCTATACTGATGGGAAAAATGACTTTGAAAGAATGACTTTGTGGAGCCAATAGTGATTCACAAATCACGTTTCAGAAGGCAAAAAGCAAGATGTTTTGTAAACATCCATCACACAGAAATAGTTCTACAGAAGAATAACGTTTCCCCAAGATCCTTCCTGCTCAGTATGATGGAAGAAATTCTGTTTTACATGACCAAAATCCTCTTTCTGAAACAGGAGACACTGGGAAGCATTTCTGTTCCCTCAGGTACCACAAGCATAGAGACAAAAAAAGTCAGCATTTTTCTTTAAATGAAAAAAGAAAACCATTATCTTCAAAAGCTCCTGGAGGAACTCAGCCTTTTTCTCAGAGTCTGTATATCAAAGAATTTAATATTCCAAACAAACCATCCTGCCTCTCTTGTGAATGGAATAACCTGGAATACAGTTCTACCTCCCACTGCATGGAAAACACCCACCTGCTAGCTTCTTCTGCCTTCAACTACTCTCTGGAGCTACTATTTTGCATCCTTGGAGCACAAGAAGGTTGGAGATACTGTCAGGGCTGCTGTCAGCTCCCAAAGCTAAAGGGTCTCTTCTGGAAACCTGGGCTGCTCAAGAGCAACCCAGCTGCCTATGGATCCAAGGGACCAGGACCATTCTTGAGCTGAGTCACTTCCAAGCTTTAATGGTGATGATAAAAATGAAGTGATTAGAGTTTTTCAAAGAGAATGAAAGCAGGCTTTGATCCTACTGAGCATTATTTAGCATTTCCATAGCCTTATTGTCAGGGATGGTTGAACTCCATGTTGATGTTAAGTAAAAATTGTTTCAGCACTGAAGGAAAAAACCACACAAAGAGAGTCTGTAATCTGGGCTTTCAGTTTGCAGAAGTGAATGCTATTCATTAATAAAATTCTAATGATCTACTTTGTCACTGTGCATTAAATAAGGTGCAAATTCAATTTCCTGTTGGGGTTTTATTTCTTTCTTGTATTTCTGAGCTTCATAGAATAAGGATGCTATTTTCAAGCAGGGAAACATTCATACAACAGTTATTCTTAGGACATAATGGCTCTCTTGTTTGAAGGTGGAAAGGAATTTGGAAATGTTTCAGTTTATCACCTACATCCAAACAAATACACAGGGAAAATCTGTTTCTTTTTTTCACATACGAGTTGAACAAATCCCATACTGATGAAAGCAAGGTTCAAGTTCTTATTAAAGTTTCTGCATTTCGGAAGTGTTCAGTCTCTCTCTGCCTTTTACTCCTCTTACCAACACTTTTCTTGATGACATAAGTCATTCAAAGAATGAATACACATCCAGGTATCATCAGACGAGCACACCAAAACAGTAAATCTCAGAAGCTGTGCTGCAGCCCCACCACGGCAGGGAGACTGCAAGGCACCAGTAAGAAATGCATACAGCATTTTGCAAAAGCTGTAACAGATCTCAGTGACCATTTGTCACACTCCTGTCACTGGAGATTTTTTTCTGACATACACTCATGAGAGATGCATTTTGATTGAAGCTATTTGGAACCATGTCCAGCATTCCCAGTGGTTCTGGAATCTTTTCTCATTTCAACACATTGACATTAGAAACAATGCTGGGAAGTCAAACCACAAAACATGGAACAACTACTGGTGACCTTAAAATCTGCTTTGATATCTTGACATCAGGTAGAAGAAAGGTTTAGCAGCTAAAACACCTCCTGAGCAAAAAACAAGATTGCAGTTCTCCCCTCTTCTGAACTGGTCTGAGATCCCTCTTGGGAAGCATCCTCTAGCCTCCAGTCAGGCCTTTCTCCTCTTCCCAGGAAAATCTCTGATGCTCCATTTCAAGCATCCTGCCTGCACCACTACTGAGTGCTGCTGTCATTGTGACACAAGCAATTCTCAGGGGGGAACTTGAGTGAAACCCCTGGGCATTTAATGCAAACATTCACTCAACTGAAACCCAAAGTGAATTCTGAGTCTCAGATGAGCTCAGTTTTAACTTGATCAACTTCCCAATGAATGCCATGACACTGCCTTCAATCCTCTAGCACTGGAGACACAAAGAAAGCTGCACTGGGAGTTGTTCCTCTACACCTGACTTGTGTGAATTTCAGTCTTTCTAGCAATCCAACAGCCAACAGCTCATACCTGAGCTCAGCAGCAAGCAAACAACAGCTATGTGTAGTGCAGCAATGTGCCAGCTTCCCCACTTCCCCACTGAAATATCAGTGGTTTGTGCACCAGGATGGAAACAATAGCAGGAATCATTCAAGCATTTAAAACACCTTTCACATTAAACTAAGCACGAGGTGGAGATCAAAGTCATTCTCAGGTCTATGGGAAATGAACCTTGAAGAAAATGCAATCAGTGGAAAAATGTCAAAGTTTAGCCTTGGATAGCTTGACTGTAACTATCTAGAGGAAAGATTTCTCTAGAAGGATTTTAAATAACCAAACCAGGAATTTAAGGATGGAACAAAACCAAACCTCATCCAAGCCAGGCAAATGAAGGATGCACTGACTACAAACCCAAGAAACTTTCTGTATTCCTGTAAGGATGCTCTGCCTCACTCATCAGGCACCTGTTAAGCATCCTGCTGCTCCTCTACTTCCAGGGGGATCCACTAGCTTTTTAAAATCTGACATGGCATCTGTCAGCATTCATCAATATCAGCCAAGTAGTGCAATTAATTTCATTTCCTGTCCAGTGTTTGGTCCCTGAAGAGACCTCAAACCCAACTAAACTAAGATTGGTATCAATCACTTGTCACTAATAGTATTCTAACCCCAACAGAAAAGTAAGGATCCATTTCAGAATGGGAAGAAACTGAAGTGAAATACCAGTAGGAATCACTGCAAGAAGAACAGTCTTCAAGACACAGCAGCTAAGATACGTAAATGCAGAAATGGCAATTAGTCTCACAGCTGCAACTGAGGTTTGATTTCACATCAGGCTTACCTGAATGCATGAATTCACATCTGAATTCCATTCCCTGTCACGGGAGAAATTTTAACCTCTGTTAGCTTCCCAGAAACAACAAACTCCCATTTCTAGCTGGATCTTGGTTCAGTAATTCAGAGCTTCAAATGACCTCAAATAATTTCAGGGTGCTCAGGAAGGAGCATGTTCTACCCACACGTGTTATCACATCCACACATCAGTTTCTGTTCCAGAAGAATTTGTAGAAATGCAGAGATCTTTTCAAACACTGCACTGGATATCTACTACAAGAATGGCCTCATATTTAAACTTTCCATCCTCTGAAACCAAACTATTTATAGCACTACCCAGCAGCCTGTTTGCAGCCTCCTCCTGCTGCCACTGAAGGAATCTGATGACAGATCAAAGGTCAAAGAACTAATGATTTAAAACACATTCCAACCTGTTGATATAGTGTCTGCTTACATGACCCTGACTTCTTCCCAGTTCTTCAAGGGAGGAAGATCCAGTTCAAAGTCAAAGGATTACAGAGTATCCCAAAATCTAAACTTAGGAAGCCTCCCCCTTCCCTGTCAGGCTCATTAAACTACAGATGATGTAGCCTTGAAAAGTCATCACATAAAAAACCCAGACCTGTGCCTGGAACATAAATATACCACAGAGGATTCTGCAAGTTCAGCTCGAGAGACATCTAACTGAAAAGGGGAAAATTACCACATTTATTCCATTTATAAGAAACTGCTTTACGTTGATTTATAACAGTGTTTGAAGAGAAACTAAAAGGTTATTTTTCTGTGGAATACTCTAGGTTTGGGGAGTGCTTCCTGGATGCCAAGACTTATTTTGCCTTATAGCAAGACTTGGTTTTGCCTTATAATTAGCAAGATTATTAGCAGGTAATAGCCTTTTGATAGTTGCTATCACTATAGCATGTGAAACATTGACACACAGTGAAACATTTTCACCTGACCTTTATGCCACATAACTGTGGATGCCCCATTCCAGGAAGTGTTCAGGGCCAGGCCAGACAGGGCTTTGAGCAACCTGGTCTAGTGATTCAGCAACCTGTCCGATGGCAGAGGGGCTGGAACGATGTGATTTTAAGGTCCCTTCCACCCCAAACCATTCCATGATTCTGTGATAGTGAGGACTAAAAATCGGAAGGACACCATCCATATTCTTATGGCAGGATTGCTTATTTATGAGATTAAATTTTTGTTTAGTCTACATTACCATAAAAAAATCTAAGTTTTCCAGTTCATATTCGACATCATGAACAAGGACACTCTCTACTATCTGAAACACTCCTACCACAAATACTACAATATCTTGCTAAGATAATTCAACCAATCTTCACATGTACCAAAATCAAGCTGTGTAAACTTTTACCTTGTTACTGTGAAAGCTAAAAGCTTTTTCTGTTAAGCAATACAGTGTCTTGAAACCAGCCCTTCCCTCTAACCCAAAAGATGAATCACAGGCTTAATAATAAAGCCTTATTATAGCAATTTTGCTAGCCTCAAAGTTTCCTCTGCTAGTACATGCAGTAGGGTAAAATGAACTGTAATCAACTGACAATGGTGGAAGATTATCATTTGTATCAGATCACAATTTAAATTGAGATATTAAAATCTCTGCTCATGCACATTGTAATTTAGGACCTGATCCCACACACATTTACATATGGAATAGCATTGCAGTGAGTAGTCTTAGTATTTCCAGAAGTTATTAATGTCCATAGATGCTTACAGGAAAAACTTTTACTTCTTCATAAGCCACTAATCAATTCTTGTTAATGTTTATTTGACAGGAACTCAGTGATGTCTCCAGCTCAACCTCCTCGTCTAACCTTCCCTCCTCTCAGCCTGCTGCTCTCATTGCCTTGTAAATATTAATAATTTGCTATGGTAAAAGTAGTGTACTCCTGCTAAAACAGAACTTAAAGCTTATTTATTACACCTGGAAGTAATGCAGAATCCTATTAGATTTGCATTTGTAACACAAATCAGTGTAAATGCCTAGCAAGGTAAGTGACTTTGTTATAAAAAGCCAAAGACAACTGCTCTGAATAGTGTTTGTGGAGCTGCACTCCTACATGTCTCTTATCCCTCCCCTGTCCATCATTCCCCTGTTAACTCCAGCTCCCCGTCAGCTGCTGCCTGCCTGAAATTCTTTGCCTATCGGGAGGCTGGCAGAGCTCACCTTCCTGGGGACAGCCACACCATTTTCAGCTTTTTGTTTTCCTATCAGCTCTTATTGGGAGCCACAAATAGAACTGGCCAATC
This sequence comes from Platysteira castanea, assembly GCA_013397175.1. Lineage (NCBI taxonomy): Eukaryota > Metazoa > Chordata > Aves > Passeriformes > Platysteira > Platysteira castanea. Next base: position 908,966 of record VYXC01007313.1, read on the forward strand.
CTGCCAGGCAGATAGGACACACCAGCTGGAGACACACGGCTCTCTAAGACAGAGCCCCAGCTAGATGCATCTTATCATGGGGGCATGGGAACACGTCAGTCAGTGGAGGTTTTACTTGTCATCTTTGGCAGGAAGCAGTTCCTCTGTTCTTAGAAAGATTCCAGAGATGGACAGAGCACCGAACTCCTGGGGAGGACGATTGTCTGATCACATTACGTGACGCATGAGCATGTCCTGAGCTGGCTGATGCACTGGAGACGTAAGTCACCGTGTTCCTGCAGTGCCACAGCCACCACTGACATGCATGCCAAGCAGTCATGAAGTGCCTAAGAGCCTCTGACACAACCTAAGGAAGCAGGACTACAAGCATATCAAATACACTTAACAGTATGATGTAAACCTGAAGTTGAGAGCCCAGATGCCAATAATAAAAAGGAAAGGAATCTCATACAGAGCAAAGAACAGGATCACAATGAAACTCTGTGACTACAGAACTCATGCGACAGCCTTACAAGGAAATGGATTTTTTCCACATCTTTTAAGTCTATGGGTAAAAGTTTAAACACTTTCAGGAGGTATGAAAACAGACAAGTGTGAGCTTATTCAAGTCTTTCCTGCTGTAGATGTGAGTTGAAGTCTCAAGAGCAAAGTTTAGTTTACAAAAAAGAAAAAGATAACCAAGCCACCTGTAGATGTGGCTGATATGTCCTGGTCCCAGTATCTGTTGGTTTTGCTGCCTTACAACATACTTTATAAACTGAGGGGGGTCTAATTCCACTTCCTGTAGAGTTACAGTCATGTCAAATTAAAAACCCATCAGACTAAGAGGGAAAAAAACCACTTACTTGAACAGCTGTGTCCCACTTGTACAAACCATATGGTCAGACAACATGCAATGTGAGTAAATAACTATATGGCTTAAACAAAAACTGCACTCACTTAAATAACAGAGGCTAACAATAAACAAGATCTGCAGCTCAGGTAGAAGATTCAAAACAGGACTTGGAGCAACCTAACACACACACCCCTTTCCTCTCCCTCTGTGAAAGACAAATGGACTCTAAAAAGATAACGCTTGCTGGCAAACCCAAGTAATAAGGCACAGACTGAATGAAGAGCATGGGAAAAGTCTCTAACATTCAGCTCTGGCCCTCTCAGTTCAAACTGGATTTATTGTCCTCTGTTTCCTTAACAAGCTAATGGCACTAATCATAGTTTCATTTCCCCCAATAAGAGTTATTTCTATAGCTCTTCCTTTTCTGGTGATCTTCATGCAAGCACTCATAAGGTCAATAATATTATAGAATCTTTAACTGTCATCAGGTTGGAAATATATCCCTAAACAGAAGCCACAATAAGTTTAGACATTCCTCTAGGGAAGGAAAGAACAAAAACCAAGAAAGTATACTAGTAAATCCAGTCTTGCATCAGAATAGTCAAAGCACAAAAGCAGCTTATGAGTAAGTGACTAAAACACAAGTAAAAGAAGAAATTGGACCTCACCCCTCCTAAAAAAAGCAAGATTAATGTGGTGCATTCATCAGGACAACAATTCCAAAGCCCTGCTCCATCTGCCCCCTTCTTTATCAGGAGGTCCTAAGGACACTGTTTGCTGCCTGGCCTGAATTATCATTCTCCTTCTCAAAGGGTCTCAGGTGGCCTGATGCTGAAAATATCCTAATCCAGTATCTTCCGTAAATTGAGACCACTACTCACTATGGACAGGAACAAGAAAATAAACAAACAGTTACTAGTTTTGAACTGCTCAGGGATTATATGGCATCAAGTACTGCTTGAAATACAGCAGCTGTAATAGAGAAAAAGATATGAATTTCCTCAAGCATCCCAGAAATAGTGCAGATAGTGCTCCTCGCTGCCCTCTAGGATGGGCTGATGCCACTCCGGTTTGGCACTGATGATCTACATTAGTATCTAGGAGAAAGGTAAGCATTTTTTGAGTTATCTAGCTGTTTTTAACTAGAAAACACAGGTAAAAATTTTTCTTAGATTCTAGGCATTGATTTTTCAGCATACGAATAACTCAACTGACCTTTAAAAAAACCCCTTTAATAACATAGGAAAACAACTATTTTCTGCTATATTCCATATATTCAGGAAGCGGAAGAACAGAGCAACCATACAACTATTCCACCCACATTTGGAACATGAAAAACATAACTGAAACTCAGAAACTGGGCTGGAGGCACTTTTCAAAGTCTGAATCTGCAGCACATATGCTAGATATGGACTTTCAGAAGATATAATTTAAGTTTAATAGAAGTGAAAAACTACGTGGTATTGATTCCGCTGCTGTGTTTTAGTTGCCCACTTACTCTGATCTATTCCAGCACCTTTCTCCATGTTTGCCACCAGCTCTGGCACATTCACCTGGAGCCTGAATCCCCTTCCGTGCTGTACCTATCCCGTGCTAAGCTGGGACTGACTGTGGCAGACAGTGGTTGCACATGAGCTTATGTATTTCTGCTTATTCTCACCTTTCATCCTACATTCTGTGGTTACTCAATTCAGTCAACTCTGCATTGTTGTTCATTAAACAGAAACTCTATGAAGGAGCCAGGGTTGTCTCCTGCTCCACAACACCCATCTTCAAAGGCAATGAATTCACAAAGCATAGTTTTACAATTATTTAATGCTTCATTAAATCTCTGTTTTGTAAAAAAACCACAGTGAGTTCTTTGTTGTGGTCACAGAGGGCTCAGTGGCATGAGCCGGAGTTGCTGAGAGCCCCTCAGGTCCTCTCTCTGTGGAATGGACAGCACTATCCCCATTCCCAAAGCAACTCCACGGCACAAAGCCTTAGAACACCTCTGCAGAACCTTTTTGGTGGGTTTTTTGAAAGCAGGTACTTTCAGCAGTCAATTGAGTACAAAAGGCCTTAATTTTCATAACTATCCCTAATGAAAGGCAGTCGTTGCTATCACGAGTTTAAAAAAAATTCCAGATCCTTGAAAAAGCACTTAGAACAAAAACTACAAAAATAATTTTCCTAAGTATCAGCACCTTCCTTTACCCTTCCCATCTTCAAATCCTTCAGGTACTGAGCAAAGAGAGCACTTGTAATTTGCTGATGGCAGGAAGCACAAACTCCCATCAGTGGTTCAATGTACATTTGCACAAATGGACTGATTTCTAACAGATAATTATCAAGGTTTTACCTTTGCAGGTGAAGCATTTGATGTGGAAGTGTCTGGCTTGAACACGGAGCACTTCACCTTTACAAGGCTCCCCACACTTGTGGCAGTGGATGACCGGCTTTTCAGAGGGGTGGTGAGGCTCCTGAGGATGGGCCACTGTAAAGCAAACAAACAAAAAATGTTTCAACCCAAACAAAAAGAATATTTTCTCCTATACAAAACTCTGTGTTCTCAGACGCTTTTCATCACGATACAAATGTATCTGGTCGGATTTTATGTGCATCTAAAAACTTACCACCACTTTATTTAAATACAGTCTTTTCATAAACCAGTAGTTGAAGACATTCACATCAACTACTACTTCTTTCCATTGAGGCTGTTAGAGAAAGATGAGGAAAACTCCTTCCATAGTGTCAGTGCCACAAAGTGTTTCAGAATGCCTGCCATTTTCTTTCCAAGAACATGAGTGTGTGCAAACCACTGGATGAGCATACAAGGAAACAAATACTGAGCTAATTTAATCCAAGAAAGAATATAATCCAAGTAAATAGGATTGAAAGAGAGCAATTCCAAATCAAGTTCTGGGAAACCAGATGAACCAGATAGTCTTTATGCAAATGACTACACTAAAAATAAACTACAAACATCTCCTTTTTGCTACAGCAGATGCCTAACGCAGAGAAAGAACTCCTGAAGATAAAAGAAGCCAATATTATGTCTCTACTCCCATCAATTCTAGCAGAAATTACTCTCTGCATGCAAATTAGAGATACTATGAGTAGGCAGAAACTACCTACGTATTTGCAATATTGTCAGGGAGACACAATTCCAGGTAGTAGTAATCAACTATCCAACCACCCTTAGCAGAGCTTGGGTAGGAACAGGAAAAGTTTGTGGAGTTCACTGTCATAATAGAAGTTTAATTGCTCCACATTTGGCTTCTGTAAAACATGTTTAACTTTCTCTTCAGATGTGGCAGCTTGAGGCCCTAATAGAAGTGCACGAGTGTAAGCTGGAGCAAGATTTAATCTCAACTGTACTGTTTGAAGTGGAAAGCATTACCCAGAATGTTCCCAAACAAACCTATGTTCCTTCAGTTCTCCCTCCCACATCCCATTCTAGCAGTAGAAAGCTTTCCTCCTTGCAATATTGTTCTCAAACTAGTGGTGCTCATCAGAACATTTCAGAGAAAACACACCTCTACCCACGCCTCTGTCTTTATACCATTCCTGTCCTACTTTTCCTGGCCTGCAAAGGACTGAGTGCTGATACATCACTCTCACTGTCACTGGGAAACATCTTCATTATTTTATCTCAGAGTTTTCTCGAGATCTTTTCCTTTCCTGTTCAGTTCCTGGCATCACCCCAGACAGGACTATGCTGTTTTTCAGGTTACTGCTTATGCAGCAATATAACAGATACCTTGCTCTATTTACTGCACCAGATTCCTCCCCTTCTTCAGTGGATTTCTTAGGGGAAAAGCCCCATCACTCCATGACGTCCTTTTATATTACTCTCCTTTACAAATGCCTTACTGAAGAAACGCTGCTATCATTTTGCATTACGTAAATAAAAGATTAATAATAAAAAAGATGAATATGTGATTAGGGGAAAAACAGCACCTAGAATAGAGAATAACAAATATTCTAAGCAATTTCTTTTATGCATCCAGCCAAACTAATATGGTAACTGTTACTGAGTTCTTCCTATCACCACTCACATCTCCCACCCCAAACTTCAAAGAAAATGGCTGAATCCTTCTACTCAAGCTCGAGGTTTTTAATACCTCCTTCTCTGCTAGCCTCACTTAAACTATTTCCCCTGAGCAGTTATTCAACCCATCCCGGTGAACAGAATTCAGCTGGCAATGCCAAGCAGTATTTCAATTAGCAGCTCCAGTGAAGTAAAAGCTCACTGAATGCCTTACCTTGAGTGAACCTCATCTAATAGTCTGCAATGTAATACTATTTCTGGAGTGGAAGTTATTATTCTTACAAACAAAACTATTAACTGGCAACCAAGGACATACATAGGAAAGAAGGAAAGAAAGAAGGAAGGGAAGAAAGGAAGAAAGAATAAGAGACACAGAGACAAGGGCTAACAAATTTAATTATTGTGAGCAAAATTCCCTCTCAGATCCAGACAGCCTGAGATGGGCCTGGTGTCAGCTGAAGAAAAGTTCACACTATGGACTTTTAAAGCTGCTCACAAGAGGAACTGGATCAAGGATTTGGGAAAATGTTGCCTAGGATTTATATGGTGCAATGTGACATCTGTACCTGCAACATTCTGCTTATTCCACCTCACTTGTGTAGGATACCCTGACACTTTGCACACCAGGTTCCAGCTCTTCTGGTATTGATCTGAAACAAAAGCCTTTGCTCTTTACAAGAAGGTAAATAACTGTTTTCAAGACTGGTCCAATGACACAGCTTCTTTCCAGTTCTGCCTTTAAAGCCATTTAAATGAATACAAATACTGTTAGTTGCTATTTCCAGGCTGATCTCTTAAGTGAAGCTAATTATGGTGCTTGTCTTACTGGCCTCCATTTGGCATTGTAGGTCAAAACTGAGTAATTGACTTTCACCCTCCTGTAAGGAATTGCTTGTAAGCTTTTTCCTTTGGATATATGCACACACAAGGATTTTGTGGCAGAGGTGACCTTTGATAGTTAGCACTGAGAACAGAACAGGGAATTAAAGAAAAAGAAAGAGAAACACCTTTACAAGCAGCTTATTGAAAAGTTTCTGACTGAAGTCCAGCCAGCTATCTGGACATGTCAATTGTAAGCTGCTCTGGGTCTGAAAAAGTGAGTCAGGAGCTGGTTTCAGCTCCTTGCAGGGATTTCACACCTCGAGAGAGTCTGTATTTCAGGCTCTGCCTGCACCAGCCCTCCCCACATCAACTACAGAACATCTTCTTAGGCATCATGGACTGCACATGATGCAACAAGGCAACTCTAGATATTGTCTAAGACAATTACAACAAACTCCAGACAGCATAATCAGTGACACGACAATTATTTAGAATCCAGATAACCCGGAGTCCAACCCCTGTTCCACGACAGATATCTGGGCTCTTTGGATGACATTCCCTAACCCTAGAGGAATAAAGCCATACAGTTAAGTTCAGCTGAGTCACTGAGCCTGGGACCTACCAGCTTAAAATTAAGTTATCTGAATGTTTTCATTTCTCTTTGTCTTCAGTTTCTGTGACTGTAAATCAGGTGCAACAGCACTGCTAACCTCAGCCTACTGTGAGAATAAATACCATGAGAAGGTTCCCAGGTACTGGGATGGGAAGAGTCACATAAGCACCTAAGACAGTCACTCATGTTCTTGCTTCAGTACCAGGGCTCACATTTGTCTTCACACCACAGAGTGCACACTCACAGCACGGGTGGGGAACATAAACACAGGTTAAGTACTCGCCAGTTTCAATACATGGATGTGAGCTGACACCCATCTCCACGTGAAGCCTGTCAGATCCCAGTTTAGCCCAACCAGTAGGACAAGGTGCATGGGTGCTGTTGTGTAAGACTGCTGGGCACGGCCTGAAGACTTTTTTTTTTTAAGTAATGAACAAAATCTTTGGTCAGAGTTACACAAAGAAGAACTTTTCAAGACAAGGTAGGCTGACTTCCACTCCTGCTTTTAGGACCAGCTTAAATGAATAATCAGTGAATAATTAATGGTTTCTTAAACTCATTTAGATTTCAAATAAGATAAATCAATGTCCCACTAAATATCCCATTTACCCAGAGTAACACATACATTGACTGGGACAACTGGGAAGTCTGGATTACATAATTTAAGTCAGGGAGAAATAAAAATAAAAAAAAATCAATAGCACCTTCATCTGTGAGGAAAATAGTCTTTGTCACTGGAGTTTTGCTTTGTGCTCACATCACTCTGCAGACACATCACCATTATTTTTGTCATTCCCTATGTTTCCTTGTGAATCATGCAATGTTGATTTCATTACATTTTCAACTGCACTATATTGATGTAAATTCAAAGCAACTCTAACAGCTTGCAAGTATTTGTTACTGCATTTTATTGAAGTATCTCAAAATAATCCCAGACCTGCAAAGAAATAATTAAAAAGAAAAGGAGATAGAAAAGACCACAACCCAATGTTCATATGAGATACCAAATGCATTTTCTGAGCAAAATTAAAAACTTAATTTGCTGTGCAAAGTTGAAAACTGTTCTGTCAGGGTGTTTTCTGCAGAGCAGATCATTGTATGAGGGTTTAAAAACAATTCTGTTCTGTTGCATCAGATAGAAATTAGACTTCAGTATTTGTAACAAACCTTTCTGAAATGGAAATTACAGCAACTACCTGAAGAGTATGCAGTTGAATAATGAAATAAAGAAAACAATGAAAATAAATACTGCAGCCTTTATTGATGGTTCTCTCCCCGAACATAGAACTGTCAGGAAATCAAAGACTCAAGTTAAGGGATTCTTAGCTGCAGATTCTTGCTGGCAAGACTCCATGTATCTGCTGCAAGCCAGGAAGTACCTTGGCTTTTTATTGGAAGTCAGAAAAGCTTCTGGGAAACACCTTGCTATGGGAATGCTGCAAGGCGGAGTCACAATTGATTTTCAACTGGCTGCTGTGTTTTCTTGGCTATAGACTGAACTATTAAGAAGGAAAAATAAAGCACACATGTAATGGTGTGAAACTACTCTAAGTTTTTTGCTAGCCTGTTTTAAATTTCCTCAGTCCTTTCTGCTTTCAGGAATAAAAGTAAAAGACTGTACTTGAGATTGCCAAGGCAGTAAATGCAACCAAAGCTTTCTACAGACAACTCTCTCTCTGCCCTCCTTCTCTGTGTTACCTGATATGGCCTTGCAGGCTACAGTTTCTTAAATTAATTTACAGGATTTGCAGTTCAAAACTTGAAAGTTTAAAAACAAAATTCCCTCATTCTCTGATGCTGCCAAGCACCTGCACTGTTAATCCAGCTGGGCAGCCCCTTGCTTAGGACAGGACAGATGGACGCAAGTGGGCACCGTGCACAGGATGACGAGCTGGGAAAAAATATGTTCTGAGCTGAAAGATGCTGGAGAGACACCAGGGAATCAAGTTCAAGAATGGAATCTGCCTTATCCCTTCTTCTCCATGCTCTATTGTAAAGAGAGGAGAAGTAATTTTCTCCCATCCTTTGTGTTTCTCTCAGAGATAACTGTCTGCAACCCCTGGTTTGTAAAGCCTGTCTGTAGCCCATACAGCCTCCAAGGAATTCCTCTTTTGTAAAAGCCCAGCACAGTGGAGACTCGAGGAGCTGCTGAAATACCTATTTAAAAGAAGGGTGAAAAATGCAGTGTCATTTTGCTTATCTGCAGACTCAGTTCTTGAATCTCAAATCTCCAAGAATCCTATCAGGTAAGGTGACCAAGCAGTGACTGAGACGGAAATCAAACCTCCCAGCTGCCAGGGACTGATAAAGATATTACTGCAGTCATTAGCCACAGGTATCTGACAGGGATCTTCAGGAATTCCAGGAAATCCTGGAAGGAGGCACTCCCATAAAGAGATACTAGCGAGCTGCTTGCCTACACATGTATGAGAAAGCCTAAGGGAAAATCCTAGACTGTAGAGAGCTCATACTGCTGCCATTCAAATCAGATCTGAAGAATCATTATCAAGCTCTTTCTTCCTGCAAATTTATCTGTATTGCTCCTACAGTGTGCCAGTTTGTCTTAAAACCATTTGTGCTGGCTATAGATATCCAGAGTAGCTATTTTTAAAACAAGGCAGAAAAAAAAATCTTAAACTTGGTAGCTTTTTGCCGTAATTTTGAAATGTTTTCTCACGTTTTCCATGCAAGTATTACCATTTTCCCCTTACATCTTATTCATCTGCTGCTGAAAACAGCAGATGCAAACGGGACCATGTCAGCACAGCAGCTCTTTGTGCAGAAGTCAGGGCCCTGATCACGGTGATGCGTGGCACTCACACCCATGTGAGAGCACTCTGGGCTGACCAGTGCACCCAGTGACAGCATAAGGCTCCAGACTCTCTCCCCCATTTTATTGAGAAATCCTTTCTTTGGGGGTGTTGGCGGGATGGAGGTAAGAGCTCAGAAATGGGGAAGCACAGGGAAGAAGGACTATGAGATGAAGTCAGGTAAAGAGGGATAGCACAGCCCAAGTCTGCTCAGGTTTAGATCCAGGAAGAATTATTGCCAATCCCCCAGTCCTCTGTCTCTGGTCTGATTCTCTACTTATTCAACAAAGAGAAGACCTAAGAAAAGCTGATACTTTTCTTATGTGTCCAATTCAATTCTCATCACAACCAGTGCTTCTCAGCCTCAGTTCTTCAGCCAGAATAAACAAAGTACAGAGCTATCTATTTTCGAAATAGCATCTCATGGCCAGATGTGGGGCTGACTACAAGACAGTAATCAACAGACTGGTATCCATTCCCTCCACCCCATCCTCCACATCTCTTGGCAGGTTCTGCAGCAACTAAAAGATTTTCACAAAATCCTAAGCATAAGACGTGGTACATATCCAGCCTAGAAACCAGCTGCATTGCTTCCTTGAAAAGTAGATTTTTAAAAGGAAAAATAACCTATAAAGACATTTACAAGTTTAACTAGTAAAGTAGAATGGTAAGTTAGGGTAGTTCCTAAAAAAAAAAATTGAGAAAATATTTTAAGAAAATATATCAAACTTATTGAATGAAAATAGGATTTAAAGGCTTCAATACCAGAAAGCAAATTTTAAAAATAAAAGATGAAACATACATTATTTTTGAGTAAGGAAACCAGTATTCAAATACTTTCCTATTTTTAGGTATATATAATCCATGGATAAAGCTAATTCAGCTAACAGGGTGAAATATAAAAATTTAGAGATATGAGTACTAGGTAGAAACCCAAAATAATAACAACTGTAATTTGCAATCAATGTCAGACAACTCCTACATTATTTACAAACAAAAATAAAAAGCTTTATGCCACACACACAAATGCGTAAAAAGGTGAGGAAATAATGAGTTTTAAAATACAGTATGAAAAAAATCACATTTGTTTCACAGTTTCAGAACACAAGTGCAAACATGCTCATTTTCTCTGCTATTTCCTATGCTACTCCCATCCTTCTTCTGCTATCTAGAGCTTTGATATTGCAATTAATTCCCCACAGAACAGCATACAAGATCAGGCCCTAAGGCCTCAGCCTTATAAAGATTTATGCATATGAATGGTTCAGTATTAAGTAAAATATTTAATACCAGCACCTGCTTGATCCTATCTGAAAAGAAATCACCTTTTACAACATACACAAAACAAAACAATGTAACTGTGATGGTTATGCAATGAAACGAAGTGTGTTTGGTGAATCCCGTTTTCCAAGCCTTTGATAGTGATTGAGAGATGAAGAAAATTTGGTTGTGTTTATTCAGGGGTTATATCCTTATCTGGACACACTGAAGATTTCACCACAGATTCTGACAGTCTCTAGCCTCAGTGTACAATTTTCAGTTTCTTGGTGACAAAGCATGAATCTGACTGGGTATGCCCTTATGGCTGAACAGGAACCTTGGGATATCCTACTCTTGTTTTGGACCCACCAGGAGCCTGAGCACTTTCTCAGTTTGTCAGGTAGAAACACACCTTAGTGCTAACTCAGCTCTGCAGTCCAGTGAAACTGCAGCAGCCTTAGTGATGCTCTTCTCAACACAAAAGCATCAGAGCCTATTTAGAAGTGTTTGTCATTCTCTAAAATAGCAGCAAGGAGGAACTTCTGCCATGTCTGTCCACACATGTTTGCCTTTGATCACTTGGCAGGTGAACAAAAGCACATTCTAGAGTATCATCTATACTTAGCAGGAACAAAAGGACTTGACAAAATTATTACATTTGTATTTGTTCAAGAAAAATTATAATCCTTTCAAAGAAGAGTCATGAACAGCTTCTTAACTGAGTATGGCCAGGAGTTGTTTTAAGCTCAAACAGAAAAAGCAATAAGGAGTTTTAAAACTATTTTCGGTAATGAAAAAGCACTAATCTTGCAATGAAGTATGCAGCAAACTAAGACATGCTGAGAAACAGATGATGATCAAACAAATGTTGACTAAGCCAAGCCAGTCTTTGAATCAAAACCTGCATTCCTGCATTACTCAACATGATTGTTAACAGATGGATTGCTGATTAGTGGTTAGCAAGCCAAAGGGAAGAAGCACAAAGTAATTTTAGTCTGCCATATTTCTACATTAGTACAGAGTAATTTTTCACATGACAGATCACCATAAAAATTGGGTGATAAAGAGAGAGTGAACCCAGATTCTCTTATCTGATGTTCTGAGAATGCCTTTCTTGATCTTCATCACATCCACAAAGGTTCTCTGCACTTGATTCCACAACCAACTTACTGAAGGACAGTATTTCAAGATAACCAACAGACCCTTTGAAACTCCTTGCTGAAGGGCTGGAAGATCATGCTAAACATCTGCTTCTCACACCCAACATCTGCAGGTCTCTGACATGTAGTAACTGTTTATACACCTTGTAAGTGACAAATAAAATTTGAGCTATGCCTTCAATACATCTGACATACACAAGAGGATCATTCACTATTTCAAAAGAGTGATTTTTTTTTCTAACATAGGATAGAGGTAATTAGGAATTCAAGAGCTCCTCAGCATACTCTGAGCAACCATCTCATACACATCAGTTGATGTCTCTATCTTAAAAAAATATCACAGAATAGTCTGAAGTGGAAAGGAACCACAAAGATCATCAAGTCCACTATCAAAACCTTACTCACAACAATGAATAAACAGAAGTGTCAAATTATTTAGTGCAAATCCTTAAGGATCCTCAAGGCTACATGAAAGCAAGTTGCTGAAGTTAGCAGAAAAAACAATTGCTTTTTCCAGACAGCATGGAAATTCTGGGTTACTGATGAGTGGTGGTTACCCATAATAGCACTCAAATGTCTATCAGGCCTCTCAGCTACCCAAACAGCATCCCACGTGGGGATTCCAGCAACAAACTTGTCACAGTTCCCCTATGCATCCTTTTTCGAGGCTGCATAAGAATTCCATACAGTAAAATTAATTAAATTCCCTTCTGAGGTAAGTCAATATAAAAATGCTAATTTTAAAAATCAATTCTCTCACTGTTTACCCTGAGATTATCTGAGGAGAAACACTGACCTACTTAAGTCAGTGATCTCCCAGAAGCCTTCAAAACAGAATCTGTAGTAAAATCTCCCCCCAGTTACCACCAGGAATCTCCCCAAGGGTTTTGTACAAGATCCTTGCAGAGACCTGTCCTCAGCCAACCCCTTTAAACCACAGAAGCTCTGTGCCCCATGCTTAGAAACTCTCCTTCAATTAAAGATCTTGTAAATGCCCATCATTCAGTACCACCCTCACTTCTGTCACATCTAACTGAGCTCACAGCCTCAAACTAAAACTAGCCAGCCACAGTAAAGAACAACTTAAGTCTTCACAAACTATCCTGACTCCCAGGATAGTTTGCCACGTACAGAGCTGATAAACCAGACATTTCAGAGACCCTGCCCTGTGCTTAATTGGCCATGTTGCCACCCAGACCTTAAAAACATTGCAGCATAGAAGTCAGTTTCTGAGGTAAGTTACTTCAACAATAAATAACTATGCTCCTAAAGACCACCAAGTGTTACCATTATATGGTTAAAGGAACTATCACAGGGAAAGCACTGACCAATACAGAACCCCTGAACATAGCCTGTTCCTCTGCCTAGCACTTTAATTGCTGGATAGCAAGTAGACACCCTCAAATCCATCAAATCCTGTTTTGAGGTGCCTTTGGAGAAAAGAAAATACAAATGCAACTGCTTCTTTGAGCAGACAAGTAATTCATTGACTCTTGTTTGATCCAGCAGTAATAAAACAACACTCAATGTTCTGCAAGGCTTCATTTCTATTTGGATCACTTCTTTAATTTGATGTAACTTTAAGATCCTGTTTTTGAACCAGATCCTGAACTAAAACAAGGTTCCACAATACTGCCATGTAGGTTATACTGCCATGTGTGATACTGAAGTGCCACTAACAGCAGTGGGAATTAGGGAGTTACCCACCCTGTACCACTGTTTATAGAACCTTGCCTATTATTCTCTTGTATAGCATAAGAGCAACAACATTTCACTTCTGAGGAGCTGGTATTAATAACAGATCATGTACATGATTGATTGACATAAGGTTTCTATCATTCCTGGGTTTATATCACCTTATGAGCAGCCCATATAAAATCCAGAATTATTTCTCTCACTGTTATCCCTTCCAGAACAGTGCAGCTAACACACAACATAAAATGACCACCATTAATAAAATACATGATTTTTTTTTTCAAAAACATCACACAGCCTCCAAAAATTGGGTCCAACTTCAGGGCAACACTGAAGCACTTACTTAGCTTTAAATCCCAGTGATTCAATTAGACTGAACAAGACTGCTAACAGAACAGGCTTAAGACAATGCCTAAGTGCTCTCCTCAGACAGATCCCTAGTGAGCCTGAAAGTTATCCAGGCTCAATGAAGGCAAGGATTAATCATTCTTTTGGGGATGCTGACTGTCCTCTAGATGGAAAACCAACTTTGTTATAAATAACCCTTTTTAAATTAGTTATGGATTGCCCCCAGAACAAAAAAAAAAAAGAAAAAAAAATNNAAAAAAAAATCCTGTTCCCTGGCTTCTACCACCCAAAGGGCACAAGACATTTTGATTAGTGGAACTTGGTCTTCTCCCCTGGTATCCATTAATTTTTCTACAAAAATAATTGACTCTCCTACAGTAGTAGGCAAATTATCATCCTACCTTGCAAATTCTTTTCTACCAAGATTCCTCCCTCCCCTTTGGAAAAATACTCTGCTTAATGTATTTTTAAACAATTTTACTATGCCAGGACTCTATCTATAGAAGTCTTGCCTTTTTGAGTTCTCATCCAAGGAAAGCAACCATGTAATTTTTTATTCCACTCAATTGTATTCACCATAACCAGCAGGCCTTTGGTAGTGACAGTGCTGCAGTGGTGACTTGTGTAGGAGGTGGCCAAGGATGGGATTGTGCTGGTCACTGTTGGTCCAACCAGTTCAGCAAATGGCAAAACTGACCCATTGCACATCAAAACAGAACCAGAGGAGCACAGAGAAGCTCTGCAAAAACACGGACATACCAACAAGTGGTAAAGATTGAAAGGACAAACAGCAGGAGACACGAGAGAGATACCAGAGCTCTTCACTGTGCACTGGCACAGGTTGCCCAGAGGAACTGAGGAGTCTCCCTGACTGGAGATATTCAAGAACCATCTGGACACAGCCCTGTGCCCTGTGCTCTAGGATGCAGGGAGCAGGGAGGTTGGAGTAGATGAGCCACTGTGGTCCCTCCCGACCTGACCCACTCTGGGACTCTGTGAGACACAGGAGACAATGCCAGGACAGAGAAGACACCAAAGCAGGGGAAGAGAAACAGAAATTATGCTGGGGCAGGAGGGTCAGCAGGGCAGGAGAAATGCTGAGGCAAAGTAGGTGCCCCAAGAAGAGGCTCGGGAGGAGGTACAACTCCACAAGGACTGCGGCTAGGAGAGGAACTCACGTGGAAGTAACTGAGTGAGGAAAAAGGAGCAACACAATGAAAGGAGCAGCAATGGACTGGTACCAGTCTCCTGCACCACCCATGCCTCACCAGAGGTACTGAGCATAATGAGTGACAGGGACTGGAGACCAGCAAGGGGAAGGAGAAGTGTCCAGAGAGAACCTGGTGTGTTTCTCCGAGCATGTGTTTGCTCACTTTTATCTTCAAAACCAGAATCAGTGATTAGAACTTTGTTAATTGTGAGAAAATGAAATTGATTGAACCTCCCTTCTCAAAACTGGTTTTTTTTTGGCTCACACCACTCACTGTTTCAGATGGAGGAAGAGCTGCCTCTACCACCACCTGAACCCATGAACTCTGTGGTCTCAAATTTAATGACTAAACCCCCTAAGCCCTCCCCTCCACTGAGATCAATAGCAAAAGTTCTTCTGTATTTCAGTAAAAAATATCTGCCATCATATCTTCAGAGAGCTGGCTCCTACACACAGCTGGGATGCAAGGAATGTACGGAATTCCACTACTGGGAAACATGGGAAGTGGTCAGGGATGGTAGGACTGCACACTGTGCCTGCCCAACTCTTTGGATATGAGTATTTGTACCCTTATGTGAACTAAGTGCTATTTAAAAAAAAAAAAAGTAAAATCTCCAGTAAACATGCAGTGCCTGAGCTGGCACCTCCTCAGTTATTTTTATTTCTCTCAGTATCAGTACTGCACACCAGAACTGCAATTTGAAACCTAGTATTAAAAATAAATTTAGAATTAAAAAGTACAGAAAAGTAATACCATAAATGTGCCAATAGAAACATAATTCCTTTACTATTGTGATGCCTTTAAAAAGTAATGAGATGTTTATAAGATAATCACATAGCACTGGATTTTTTTTTGGTACAAGTAAAAGTAGTGAAATCCCTACACTAAGACTGCCTTGTCAGAACTGTGAAGCAAAGTAAAAGAAACTCTCTACTCCAAAGACCTCTAATTCAAATAATCAAGGCAGACAAGAGGAATGTTCTTATCCTCATTTTACAGATTACCACAAGGAGAGATCAAATTACCTCCCCAAGGTCACCTTAAGAGCCTCTAACACAAAACTCTTCTATTGTTCAGTACTTTAACTACAAGTGTATTTTTTTTAACATCTACTACTATGCATATTTTAAAAAAGCCTTTTCTGTGGCTTGTACAAGACAGCACATGCCCTTAATCAAAAAGTAGCCCAAATGCCCAGCCCCAAAAGCAAACTGCCAAGCAGAAACAAATTTGAAACTAAGTAAACTAAAGCAAAAAGAAAATTAACTCCCCAGTCCTCCCCCTGCCAATGTGTGATTGCATAATCTTGTCATGTGCTCCAAAAGCAACAAACTTGGGGACTTTCCCAGGTCACCTGGGGTTAAAAAGTTCCAAAGTCATGAGTTCAATTCAAGACTGTATTTCGTTAACAACCATGACACTGAGACAGTGTTAGGGCCCAAATCCCATTACTCAACATTTTCTTGATTAACACAGGGAATAAATGTTAAGACTGCAAATACACAGAGCACTGGAGACACAAAGTTCCCAAGAGAGAACACCTTTAAATTAGCAGACAGGTAACATTTGCATACTCTTCAAGGAAAATCCCATCTAAAGAAGTTCCATTACAACAAAAGAAAAAGCCTAAAAGCTCCTTTGGGAACCCATAACTCTTGGGATTGGCAAATGGAAGAGAAGAAGGTTGGAGCTACTGCAAGCATAAAACCAGTCCTCTTGATCATAACCTGAAGGCATATCACTGTCATGCTTTATCAAAAGTGAAATAAAAACAACAGAGGACAAAATCTCTCTGCAAGACTGAACTAGACCATGGGCCAAACAATACAGGAAATATGGTACCATTTCGGTGACCTGCACCTTCCATGTGGCTTCCAGGGAAAGCCAGCACCAGTGAACACTTACAGAGAAGTTGTGAGAACATGGAGACACGATAACGCTCACTGCAACTTGGTACCCAGTAAGTGCCAGCGCCTTCCCTTCAGCAGAATCAGTGTATGAAGAACAGAAATCATTAAGCCTCTGTGCCCCCTTCTTTAATGCAAAAGATCTTCAACCCTTCATCTTTTATCTTTCCAAGCATGCAGAAGCATGGCATGAACAGCTACTAATCCACATTCATAGGTTTGCTCATGGATGATCCTGCCCAAGATCTCATCAAGTACAAAGCTGATTACCAATATGTTTTCAGACTAGCACCTGAACGCCAGGACAGCCTTCTCATCAACTACTCAAGAAATCAAGAAGCAGGGCAAAATCCTCAACTTATGTGAACTAATGGGGGCAAAAATGAAGCTACAACACTTGTATCACACAGAAACCTGGCTAGCAGGCCCACAACCCACATACTGACCTCAACATAGAAGCAACAAGAATGCAGATTATTCAATATGGGCTTTACATTGCCAGAGAGAATAAATAACAAGACACACATATGCACATGTAAACTTTCTTTCTGTTAAAGGACACAAAGAGAGAAAGTCGCCCTTGGATGCAGCACAGTGATGATAATTTATCGCAGTAACTAGATAACAAGGGCTCATAATTGGACATAGATAAGTACACAGAGACATGAAAATGTGGTATCAGTCAGACATAATTTCGGAAGCGCCGTTTGGTGTCAGCAGAAAACACCCTGGCCTCAGGATTTTTTTTGTGCATGAACTAACCAGGCAGACACTGAAATCATTCTACAATATGAGCATAATGAAGCATGCTAATTTGCTAAAAACTGTTACCAACTGTTTTGCAATTCAGTGAATTGGAGTCGCATTTTTCTAGCTGAAACCAGCCCCTCCAGTGCCTACTTAACATGTCTATGAAATCACACTGGACTGAACTGCATTTTCAGCCTGTTCCAACCACAGCTCAAGCAGTGGCTGGAAGGGAGGGTACCAGCTGTATTGTACTGACTGCGTTTTGCAAGAGTATCACTGTAGAGAGTGACATTTATAGCAATAACTCCTGACCTTCTGACTAAAGCAGAGGAGAAAAAAAAATAAAAACCAATCAAAACGAAACAAAAACCCAAAGAAGCAAAAAAACCAACCAAAAAACCCCACCAAGAAACAGTAAAAAGAAAATTGAGGCAGAAACAATAGAGTTTAAAAAATTTTGGGGGAAATTATGAAAGTAATAAGGTATAAAATCAAAATATTTAAAAGATACCATCCTTTCTCCCTCTGCAGCCATGTGATACAAAATACCAGTAACTGCACTCCAAAATTAAAGAGAGCATTTAGTTATTTTAGTCCATTATCTCTGTGAACAGGAAAAAAATATTTATATCCAACATCAATATAAACAGCCACTGTAAATAATGGATTAAACTTGGTGGGGAGGGGGACAGGAAGCAATTTAAACACTAGTCTTCTTCAGATTTTCAACATTTATTGTCAACTTTTCCTGCTATTCTATGAAGCTTTTTTCCTCCACTTTTTTACAAAAATGATGGGCTTGTTTTAATTTTGTTACAGGTATATGACAGTTCTCTTGGTGTAAGATGCTAAAACTGAATTTACAGAGTATTCCTCAGGTACAACCCCATGTAACATGGGGAATCCAACCAACTGAACATCAGCTGGGGGAGGGGACAGAAACATCTAAAAGAACCAACACATGCTACACATGTTTTATGTACACTTCAAGAAAACCAGCAGCCCTGTTTTACAGTGCATCTTAGCAAACAAGCAACAGTTATGATAAACTGAATGATACTACACTTATTTTTCAGAAAAGATGACTGACACAGTTCATTCAAATGATTCTAAAACCTGCACTTTCCAGGATTTGGGTTGAAATTGCTATTTAAACCATCCCTGGTATGGTTTACTGATACTGGGTCATCAGTTCATGACTGACATTATAAAAATAATCATGTAAATCTGAAATAAGGGATCCCAAACCTACTAAGTAGCCAGTAAAATTTATGCTGGGTCACTGCCTTTCATCAACAAAAATTATCAATAGACTGGATAATGGTTATGACTACAATCCTCCTGATACGTGTGACACACTGTGGCAGGCATTTGTCATATATGAGGCATTTGTCCTGCTCTCCTCAATCTAAACATCTCTGAAGCTAATTGCACCCACTTTTTATTTACAACATTAAGTCAGCATGGGTGTTCAAAGCTGCAAAACTGCTCACTCTTACTCAGCATTACTACTTCTTATTTCTGTTTCTTGCCTGGTTTGAATTTACTCCACATTATTTTTTACAGAGTCCTCAAAAGTAAAGAACACAGACTCCCCTCTTCACAGAAAAAGAGACTGGGTCTGAATCTGTGATAATGTAATGTCCCAAAACCACATCCAGTACACTCAAATACAACTCAGAATGTATCTCACATCTTAATAATACAATAAATGACACAAACCAGTATTGCTGCAAGGAAAGACCCCACAACCATTTCTAAATGCTTTAAACTAGCAAATTCCTCTGTAGGAGTCTTAAAATGTTACTTAAAGGTAACTGAAACTGATACCTAATTTACTGCTGCAAAATTCAAACATTTTGCAAAATCTCATATAATCCATTTACCCATTAAAATTTAAAATATACCCTCTCAAGTCCAGAACTGAATATATCAACGTTTATTTTTAAAATTTTAAACTAGCTGCTTCAGTGGTCAAAACTACTTGAACTGTAGCAAATACAGGTAAAGAACTGTCAACTTGGGTTAAATCAGAGGAAAAAAACCCACAAACAAACATGTACACACAGAAGGGACCCCGCTGTGCAGACACAGTAAATTAAGTGTGATCCAGATTCTACCCTTATTAAAGCAGGTACAGTGATAATCAATGCAATCCACTGCAGGGTTTCACACACCATTTTTATAGAAAGGAAAACAACAACGGCCAATCACAGCACGCTCATCTTAAATGTGAAGGTTTAAACCTCAGGTGACTGTGGCTGGCACATTAGCTTTCAGCTCCAGTCTATCAATAAACATAATTACCTTTTTCTTTCACCATGGCAAACAATTTTTCTTCGTGGTGGAAGCAGCAAGAATTAGCTGAAATAATTTAAACACAATCTTTTTTCCAGCAGTGTTTGGCTGAGGTGGATTAAAAAAAAAAAAAGAAAAAGAAAAAAAAAAGAAAAAGAAAAAAAAAAGAAAAAAAATGCAGCTTATTCCAGATAATAATCTCCCCTGATCAGATTTCCCACAAGGTCTGATCAGGTCCTACTGCTCATCACTGTCTCTTTCCTTCTTTTGCCTCTTATCTTCTTCCACTGTGGTCTTTTCCTATGCTAATGGCAGCTCATCCCCTGCCCGTGCATTCTGCCCCTTGTGTTGAAAGAACCGGCTTCAGCTGCCGCTGGGGAGCAAATGCTGGATTCCAGCGCCCCTCATTTCCAGCCCCTGACACCACCTTGCATTCCTCTGCCCTCGCACAGCCGAGCTGCCGCTGTAATTTGCTCCCGGATGACTGGCAAGAGGCTGCAAGGGAGATGTGAGGGAGAGCAGGAGAGCTGTTCCAATGCACAAACAAAGCTAAAGTGGTATTTATGAGTTTCCTATAATTTTATTTACTCAAACTGAGCCAGGATAAAGAGGGGAAACAAAGATGAGCACAGGCAAGTGCTGAGGCAGGCTGCAGCACTGTGGCTTTTCTATGGTGAGCAGTTTATCCACTCCTGGATTTAGCTTTAGAGCAATTACTAGACCACAAAACATGCTAATAAATGGTCTCTCAATGCCTACTGACCATAGAACAGATTGCAGTAACATAGAGTCTGTGGAAGATGGGAATACCTATCTATTCTCTACTTGAAACAACAATAAAAATAATAAAAATGGGAACTGCCACTGCTCAGTGAGCACCTGGGTTCTGAAGCATAGCCAGGCAGTGCCACAGACAAATTTCTGCTGTGGGTCAAAGTAAGTGCTGTATTCTGAAATACCAAATAATTGTAAATTATAACTCCTCCTAAGGTATTCCTTTGCAGATGAGAGCCACAGGTACTCATGGAACTGAGAAGACAGAAGCGTAGTGAAACAGCAGCACTGACACGTGAATTTTACCCCCCAACACATCCAGTGTTGAATCTGGGCATCAAACTGACCTTCCAATTTATGGTTTTCCAGGCACTAAACTCTACAGAGAAAGGACTGGTCACTAAACTGATGCTGAAAAACAAACAAACCAACCCTTTAAAATATTGTCAAGTCTCATCATCATATTATTAAAAGATGCAGGTCAGAGTCAGGAGAAACAAAGCTTTTCTTTTACAAGCATACTTTTATTCACAGTTCTGAAGAAAAGATCAGAAATATGACTAATCAAAATCCTTGCATTTTTAAAATACATGCATAGCATACTGTCAGCATCAAGATTTTGGAGAACCTCTATCGCTACTACTATTACTTAATTCCTCATTTTACTGGTAGCTAGCTACCAGTAACTTCTCCAAAATAAACCTATGTCATTCGTGCCTTTGCCTAGAAAGTAAATTTTAGTATTTGTGGTTTAAAGGCAGAGAAAATGGCAAATGGAAATGAACTGACTTGTCAAAGACAGAGGTGATCTCAGTAGCAGAGAACTGGGTCAAATATAAAGATATTCTGGGCTAAATTACGGACAGAATCATTGAGCAAAAGCTTCAACTTGACCACAACTCAGTGCAAAATGTGCTTTATGTTACATGATGGAAGTGAAATTACACTCATACTGCACCCTACATTTACACTGCTTACACCTCCACAAGGGAATTCCTTCTCCATGCTACTCTACGTAGGGAGAGATATATTCATGTAAAGAAAAGAGCTGTAGGCATCAGCCAGACAGAGCAGCAGATGGCTGATACCTGCTGGAAAAAAATCAGACCACACACACAGTGTTAAAAATATTTGCAGTAAATAAATTCTAGATGTTTTGTACAAATGCCACCCAGAACAACAGGAATAAATTAAACAAGTCAGTCTGCCTCACCCGTAAGGTATCTCTTATTCAGTGACATTCTTTAATAAATAAATCACTAAGAGAGAGAGAGAGAGAGTGCCAGAGATACAGGCACATGCATGGAAAATAATAGTTATTCTATTCTAACAAATCTAGGCTGGCTTTCTATTGTTAGCAGTCCAACGTGTAAGAGCAGCACAGCACAGGCAGTCTGACATTCTTGCTTCTATGACTCAGTGTGTTACTATTAATAGCATTTGAGGCTCAAGTGGGGAGCTGGGCTGAACCCCACCAACACGGAGGCACAAGCCATTATGTCACAATTCTGACACATCAGAGATGTTGGGTTGTAACTCAACCTGGCCGTGTTATTTTTCAAGCTGTATTTTGTAAACAGTTAGGGGACAGCCTCCTGAAAGGGGCACATCTGACCTTCATTCATAAATATTTGATTTGATGTGCAGAGCGCGCCTATGGACACACACCCAGGGATGCTGTTAACCCCTTCCTGTGATCCTCAGACACCCTCGAAAGGCTTGCAATGATGATCATTCATTTTTTTGTTCCAGCAGCTGCTGACACAGAAGCTGCTTGTTGGTATGTGGACTTTCTGTTCTCTGAGTACATTCCTCCATTTTTCACATGTGCTAGAGATTAGCACTGCTGTATCTCACATCGTTCAGCCAGGAGAGCTGCAGTGGTAGACTACAGCAGCATGCACATAAAATGAAATTTAAAAATACAGGCTGCAGTAAACTATTCTGGAGATTTAGGAGTCAAATGTAATCTACTCCAGACACTAGTATTGTAAATAAAATCTCTTCACACCAGGTGGTTTTAGGTTTTAATCTCATTGTCTTAAGTCAAGGCTAAAATTTTTACCCTGCTATACAATTCAGAATCTACTCAGATATCCTAAACTAGAGATGAAAAAGGAATAGATAGCATTCTAGAAACAATCCCCTGGCACTTATTGTTCTTTAGAAGTGCCTATTTTAAAGGAAAGCAAAATAACTCTTTTTCTTTAAATACCTTTTGCGCTGTACGAGCTAAATAGAGTCTCCCTTGAGCACAGTGTGGGTGGAAGAGTCACAAAGACTACACTACAGCTAAACAACATGCTCATGTTGCTGTCATTTTCTGGTGAAAAATATCTTGTGCATTCAGTGAGAGGCATGAGAGCCTTACTGAGATCACTCCACAAGGGCAAAGAGTTAAACCAGTTTGTTTTGCTTTTTCTTGTACCTTGATAATATTGAAAAAGTATGAGTAATATACTAAGCAATTTAGCTATGATTTAAGGTTTGTTATTCTCATTTTAAAAGCTGGTGTTCATATTTTTATCTTGCACTCATTCTTCACAGATGAGATCATGGCTTAGAAGTATCAGCACTCAGTTTTTGTACAATTTCTTCAAAACTGACTGATATCTCTCGTTCATAAAGAAATGAGGGGAAAAGGCAGGGAGAAAACAGAAGAGGAAAGGGGAGAAGTTGCTCCATTAAATAATATCCAGGAAAATATCATCTGTTTAATGTCCTTGGTTCCAGCAAAAAGCCTGGAACAAACAGTTTTGACTAGAAAGGCTGCCTCAGGCTTCCACAGCTTAACCACTGTCCAACCTAGGTCAATTGAGAGCCATCACTTCTATGAAGTCTCAATCACAGCACTTTGCAAAACGTTCCCTTCTCCAGGAAGGAAATGCCACTCTCTCGTGACCTGCTCTAATTGTTATCCTGACTTAACTGTTCCTGCTCAGATGAAAACCAATAATGTCAATATGGGATTTCTTGCAAAAGCCCCGTGACCCAGCAGTGGTCGTGGTGCCCTAATGGGCAAGCCTACAGTTCCTAGTTTCAGGATTCTCAAAAGCTATCTATTAAGTATTTCCTGGCTTCTGTTTCTCCTGACCACACCCTCCTCCAGCAACCTGATGTCTCTCCCTCAGCCACTCGGACAGCTGGCCCATTTTCTATCTTCTGGAATCAGCTCGAGCAGCAGTGCTCCTGCAGGACTGCAGCAAAGAACCAGGCAGGCAACTCACTGGGAAAGCCGATGGTGCTGGTGCAGTTTTCCAGATTCACCAGAACTCAGTGAGCAGAATTCAGGCTGTACCTGGCAGAACTGTTCCGCACCCCAGGTGTACCCCGAGTCTGCCAAGCCTGTAGAAGTTCTTCTGTGACTCATCCTTGAGCCTTTTGAACTCTCCACACAGTTTTGCTCTGTAACAACTTCATCCTGCAGCTTGTGCAATGGTCTGAGGCTGCCAAGCCCTCCTCACACCCACCTCCTCACCACACTGCCCTGTGTGGAACCAGCAGAAGTTAAGGAGCTGTGAAGGCCCCACAGATTGACGTCCCCAGCACAGACCCTCTATGTTGCCCTATCACAAGTTTTAAACAGTCTAGAGGAGCATACACAGACCCACCAGAGAGGAACATGGTTCTTTCTCAGCACATGACATGGTCCTGCCATCCTACACCTTGGGATCACATTGTCCCTATTGATAAGATTGATCTTCAAACAAATAATGCCTGATGGCCTGGATTCTAACCACTACCTTTCTGCTGTGCTGGGCTTTTCCTTGTACCTGTAGCATGCCATTTTCAACATGATCAGCCTGTAATACTGGTGTTTAAAATCACATCATCTTTCTTTCAGAGTAAACAAAACTAAAATTCAGCAAATACATCAATCACTTGATTCAGTAAAATGCATAGTGTAATCATTCTGATCTGCCAGGATTTGGGGGTTTAGTGCTTTTTTTAGAAATAGAGTAATTTTGTATTCTTTTAAATCAGACTCCTTGGTAATAAAACATTTGTGACGTTTTGATCTATTAAGAGGTCTGGATCTCTTAAAACAAAATCTGATTTTCTGAGATTCTTGAAAGCAGGATTTTCTTTATAGGCTTCTATTCTGTAGAACAGTAATAGTCTGCAAAATACACATAAATAGTAAGACTAAAGTCTAATCTGTTGCAAAACAAAATAAGAAATTAGTATACTTGGCTTTGTTCTAAATATTAAGAAGCTTAACAAAACAGTTATGTAAAAAAGCACCTGAAACCTTCACATTATCTTTAGAAAGAGATGAGAAAAAATGGTTACATTATACTACTTTGCCAGTATATATAATATAATATACTCCAAAAATATACAAAGCTCACTAATGGGTAAATCTTCTGACTGCAGGTATATATAAACATTTATCTCTGAACATACATTTATCTTATTGATGTAACCACTGGCTTCCAAACAGCTTATGCTATTGCTAATCCTCAGAAAGAAGATCATACTTTCTTCACACCTCTGTGAACTTTTATAGTATGCACACATAGCTGGCATTAAATTGAGATGTGGTACAGTAATATAAGTAAAGACAGTGGTTTAAACTTTGTATTTTTTCTAAAATTACCATAAAAAATCATCACTATTCACCTGCTATAAACTGAATTTGTTGAGCTAAATCATGATCACAACCAATACTGTTGCTGATAAAAATACTATAACCTTCACTGACAGTTGCCACAGTTACTGCTGAAAATTGCACGAAGGCAGGAATCCCCAACAGGAAAGCACACATGCAAGTGTCATCCTTTACTGTGCATGCCTAAGGTTAAGGAGATTTGATATTGAAAATCCACTTCAGAATTGGATTAACTGTGCAGAATAAACCCCACAGCCTGTCTTGGGAGTTTTTGGCTCAGTGAAATCAGCAGGAATGCTGTAAAGACTCTTTAGTCTAAAGATCTTCTCCCTGAGAGGTCCATGCAACACCAGATCGAAGCAGCTTCCTGCCAGTTATTTTGCAAAGTAAAGCAACAAGTTCTTTGTTTTGTGGTGCTGAGAGATGTGACAGTCTCCACTAAGCTCTAACCTTTAGTGTGTTCCTCAACAATACGACACCAGCAAAGCAGGCCACAAGTGGTGCCTGGAGATGAGGCAACCCACCGTGTGGGCATTGGAGACATACCACCCTTCCATCAAGCTGGACTAATCAATTGTCGCTGTGTCAAATGACAAATTCCTCCTCTTCTGATTCCATACTAAACTATAAATAGGACTCTCAAAAGAGGCACCTAAATCTGTCCTGCAAATGTATCTCTCCCAACAAGTACTTGCCAGTCCAGTGTCCTATCAAATGAACCACAGAGCACCTCAGAGAAAGCCAAAAAGATTCTTTCTAAGTAGATCCAATTTGGCTATGTAGTGTAATATTAATATATTCAAACAAGATTTTACAGCAAATGAATTTTTATCACCTTACTCCAACTTCTGGAATTTTTTTTTTTTTTTTTTTTTTTTGTGTTTTTTTTTTTTTTTTTTTTTTNCCCCTTCTCCCAATTTTTGAATTTTTTTTTTTTTTTTTTTTTTTGTGGCTGTAATTTTGTCTGCTAGCTAGGGAGGAGACTTGTTTCAGCATGGAAAAGCTTTCAATATTTTAACCTTTTTCTTAAATTATTTGTTGCCATTTCTATAGTAGGATCACCATAAAAGTATTAAGCAAACATACAACAAATTGAGAGTAGGCATAACTGATTCCAACTACTGCACCAACTGGAATTTCTAAAAGGTAACTATAAAAGCTGTTTTGTTTCTGCTCCATAGGAAAGAGTCACATATTTTAAATCATTCCTCTTCTTAAAGAAGACTTTGCCAACTTAAAAAATAAACAATATGGTATATCTTCCAAGTACTGATGTATACAGATAAGCTAATTTGGTTTGTGTTCTTTGCATTTTACAGTTTAAGGTTTCTATGTTTTACATTGAAAACTGCACAGACAGCTGCACCATCTAATTCACATGGTAACAAACCAGTGATGAGCATCCCCTGGTCCCCCATGTTTCTGCATCCCAACATACAGGCTTGCTCTTTAAAGGAAAATAACCAAAAAAATCAAGAGCAGGATAATGCAATAACTGTAATCACAATTATCCATTCTAATATTGTCTTCTTTTCCTCTCAACTGCCCTGTGGCTGCATGACATGGGTGAAGAACATTCCTGATTCCATTTCCTCCTTTCTCCTCCTCATTAACTATTTGACCACAGAGATCTACCAAGTATCTCAAACTAAGAGCCACTTTGGAGGCCTCAGTATACAAAGGTCTACTTAGTGACACCCCCACCTCTCAGGAATAAATAAGAAGGAGTCAACAGCCATTAGCATTCATCTTCTCCTCAGCCTGTGCACGAGGGATGTATGGGAGTGGATGAAGCAAGGGAAGCCGGATACCAAGCCTCCCTCTCACTCCTATTCCACTCCCACCATGCTGCAGAGTCAAAACTGCAGTGAATGAGAATGGCCATTTCCTACACTTTTCTCTCTGCTCAGAAATTTTCCCCCTATTTCACCTTTTGGATAAGCAGAGCAAGCCCAAGGAACAGCCTTCAGATGAGAAGAAACAGCAATTTCTACCTCTCTTTTTCTCAGCCCAATGCTACCAGTGCTTTATCCACTGCCAGAAAGCCTAGAACTTTTTCAGCTTGGAAGCAGCTTCCATTTCAGATTTACCTGAATCCGTCCTGCCTGCAAGAGGTTGTGTTGGCTCTGAGCACCCCAGACCACAGGAGGAGGACACCCCACTCTCCTGCCCCTTGCAGTCTGGAGGGGAGCCTCCCCTGCTGTCCTGCTGCAACCCTGCCCAGGAAGGGGACGGCATTTCTCTCCGGGTTGTTTGATTAAAATACCAAGGTTATGCAACTGCAGATGACGGACACAAGAGAGGAAGTCTCCATCTGATACAGAACAAAAGCAGGACTCCCTGTAAACAACACTGGGGGGAAGTAGCCAAAATGTGCCCTTTCCAGCCAGAGCACCCGTTGGCATTATGGAGTTACAGAGCAGGGGAGATCTTTGCCTCCATTTCCCTTAGAATCTTCACACTGCTGCTATTGCCTGTTTACACACCACAGAGGAAACCACAACATTTTCATTATTTCTTTGAATTTACAGCTGATTTAGCTCATCTTTCTTGCTTGCACCTACCGACAGTAGGAACTGCAATTTCATTCTTGTTTATTGGATTACAGATAACAAAGAATTTAGGAGAAGGAGCAGTGAACCCTACAGAGGTGAATGCAGTTGTTCTAAACGATGCTACCTTAATGCAGATTAATGCTAAACCACTGATTTACTACTAAGCCAATTAGCTTAGATTGATCCGAACACTGACAACCACTTGCCAGAATTCTGAGACAGGAAGCCAAGGGCTATGAAGCCACTAATTGTTCTAATATTTTAAGTAAAAATGTGGCAGTGACTACACTGCAGTAGAGATATTGAAAATGGGCTGAACTGATCCTAACTGATTACTTCTTCATTTTACATTTCATTAAAAACCATAAAATCAAGCTAACTGTTCATACTTTGAGAACCAAAGATTATTACGAGCTAACACAGATAGAGTTTCAGCTATATTTCTTACTCAGCACAAAACCACTACTCAGTATTTTTCACAAGGATACTTCTCTGCTTCTCAGGACAATGCAGAAAACATCTCAATTTGAGAATCCCTTACTCAGCTGAAGATTGTCTAAATCCCTCAATTATCACCACTCTTCTAAACTGAGCAAACCTAATTCCATTAATCTTTTCTCATAAATCTTTTTTCCTAATACCATTCCCAGTGCCTTCTACTAATTTCCCTCACGATTTATCGGTATCTTTCAAAAATACAATGTCCAAAGCTAGAGACAATATCCAGCAGAGTCCGCTTCAGTACCAGGAACAGAGAAAAATTATCTGGCTGCTGCATGCATCTCCTGCAAACACATCCCAGAAGAAGAATGGTAGCAGTATTGTATATTCAATCTGTATTTACATTATGGTAAGTATGATTTCTCTCCATGTGCTTTTCAGGATCAGTTTGTATTAGCTTCCACTTCTTATCTGTGCAAGTCCACACTTTACACTTTCAGTCTCTGAAATTCAATTGCATAATCTCAAATCTTACAGCTGATTTATCAGGACTATTCTGAATTAAGACATTGAACCAGTAGAAGAATGAAATAATGTTTCTAAACTTGAATTACCACAAATTTTAAAAGCATGCTCCATATTCAACCATTAAAAAAATATATAGGGACTGAGGTCAGGAGAGATTGCTCGCTTGAAGGAATCAATTTGAAAAGCTATTAAAAAGAAGATTTACCTTATCTGAAGGACAGGAGCAGTCTGATCAGCACCTCTCAACATCTAAGGAGTACCACCTACTACAATACCAACAGAACCTAAATTTTCCTCTCTCATATCACCTCTTGCCACATTTGAGATCGCTTAGCATTGGATCCCTGACGAGTTCACACAGTACCATTAAAATCCTATGGCTGTGGGTCACATCAAGTATCCATTCTGTGGGGAGCTACTTTGAACACCATTAGCAGGTAAGACCTGAGATTAAAACAGGAATTATTTTCTTTAATTTTTCCTTCTTTCGAAGTAACAGCAGGGATTGGTGTTAAAGAAACTGCAGCCTTAAGGGTGATCTTGGTACTAAGAATGGAAAATGGCAATGGGATACCAAGAGTTTGTTTCCCTAACTGGGGGCTCTACCTTTCTTGCCATAGCACAGCAAGAAAACCTTACTAATGCAAGGAAGCTGATGTGTGGGAACTTAGACATAAAACAGTGGGCAAAGGTTCAACTGCTTTATGCTGCAGCTAGTATTTTACAACTGGGCCTTTCATTTCAAATCTGCAAATCCCATTCCTCTCGAGAACACTCTGCCTCTGTGTCTTCCCTCACATCACCATGTTGATCTCTTGGACTTCTCTCTGCAAACATACACACAGAAAAATCAGATTCTTTTTTCCCCAGAACCCCATGTCTCACAGAATAAAAGTGAATAGACTATTTCAGTTGGAAGGCACCTACAATTAATTATCTAATTCAGCTGCCTGACCAGTTCAGGGCTGACCAAGTTACTAAAGCCACTGTCCATGTCTCAAACTCTGACAGGCTTCGGGGATTGACCACCTCCCTTAGGAAGCCTATTCAAGTGTTTGGCCCCACTCTCAGTGAAGAAATCCCTCCTAATGTCCAGTCTAAACCTTCCCTGGCACAGTGTGGAACCATTTCCACACATTCTGTTGAACTCCATACAAATGGCCTCAGCCTACCAATCCAGCCTGTCCAGATCCCTCTGCAGAGCCTTCCTGCCCTCCAGCACATCAACACTCCCACCCAACCGGGTGTTGTCAGTAAACTGATTGAGGGTGCACTCAATCTTCTCATCCAGATCACCAGTAAAGTTATTAAATAGGACTGGGCCCAGTACTGAGCCCTTGGGGATACCACTGGTGACTGGCCTCCAACTGAACTCGAGTCCATTCACCACTGCTGGTTGGTCTCAGCTGTCCGGCCAGTTCTTTTACCCAGTGAAGAGTAAATAGGATCTTGGTGCTTCATAAATTTTCCTCCACCAGTCCAATTTACTTCTTGTCTCATTACTAGACTGTTTTCATGCTCTCTCCATTTCACCCCATGCCTTTCTCATAGTCTTAGATTGCTTCTGTCTTCCTTTATACCCAGCTGATGCAACAGAAGCAGCCATTCTCACAAGTGATGCTTTAAATAAATACAGTTACATAAAGAGTTACTAACCTCATACAAGAGGTCGCTTAGGTAATGTGGTGTGTATCTCCTTTCCCTCAGATGTGCACTGTCACAGCCAAAGAGTGACCACTTTGCAAGGTTGCATAAGGTATCATTGGTACAAGTGACAGGTGACAGTATCTTACACGAGAAGAAACATGCACACAGTTCCAATACCATTTTCTCTTCAAAATTCCAGTGCTCTTTTGCCAACAGCTTTCGAGTTTTGGTGGTCCTGAATATCAGACATTTTCCACAAAATCCTTTGTATCCGGATCTGGCCTGAGAGAATCAAAGCCCTGTGCTGAACCAGGCCTTCTAGGCTAAGACAGATTTTGTGGCAGCAAACCATGTGACTGGCAACCTCTGTCACAGGAAGCACCCTTACCTCCTCCCCTAGACACATAAGGGAAGGTGGCTCATCATTCTTCGGCCAAATGAACTCAAGAGAAATGCAGAATGAGGGTCCTTTCAGTGATCCAAGGCTGCTTTTGAACTCCTTTTTTTCATGTTTTCTTCAACTTTTAGAGTGCTTTTAACTGTCAGTATGATGCCACCATTTAACTTTGTGAGACAAGTTTAACCTCCTGCAATCCCATTATGAAGGGGATGGAATTTCAGGATGCAAATGCTAAGTAAAAGCAAGTAATGGGTTAAATGGATGATACTCCAAAGGCTCACCTCCTGAATACTAAATAGCTCTGCAGCTGTTGATAATTCTTGACCTTCAGAAACCCTAAAATATAGGCCTTTCCCAATGTTTATGATTCCACTTACGATCAGCAAGGAAAATAATTACTAAGTCTCCAAATGCTTTGAACAGTGTAATTTCTAATCTGTGTTTGCAAAGCCAAATAGAAACAGTAAACTGTCCTTCAGCAGGGTTTATAAGCTGCTAAATCTTGTAGTACTTCAGGGACCATAATCCCCAAGCAGCACATGGCCTAAGAGACAGACTTAGGTGTTCTGCATCTTAAAGTCACATACAGATTTACCCCCAGGCTGTTTTCAAAAGGTATTCCACTGCTTTTATTCTAAGTGGGTGAGATTCTGATTCCAATTTTTGTAATTTAAGTAAAGCTGAGGCACCAGACACCTTGCAACCTTTCAGTTTGCATTATACATGGCACTGCAAAGCAGGACCACAATTCCCACCCTATTGAATAGTAGCACCCATACTGTAGGATGAAAGGAAAAAATCCATAGTGGCTATTTGCATTATCTATTGCAGCATAATGCTAAGCAGAACCTGTCCCACTATCTTTGTGATTGCTTACACATGACTGAAGAGCTGCAAAATTGCAGATTTCCAGATTGATTTAAGCTCCATAGAAATTAGAAGGCAGCTCCCATCCTGCTATGATGGCAAGAATTTTGTTGGAGTCCTGCACGGATTGATCATATAGCTGGTCACTGTTCATCCATATAATTTTCAGTTCTAAATTGTGATTTATAAAAACGCCTAATTGTATGTAGAATTTTCCTCCAGAATACCAATGTGAAACACTGTGGGGGCTGGCAAGGCAGAGTGATATCTCCTTTTTCCAGCTCACAGCTATATCACACATTTGCCCCATGTTTTAGCATCGCTTTCATTAAAATGTTACTTTTAAAATAATTGATTACTCAGAAGCAGTAACTATCTGCAACAGCATGTGGGTTTGGGACAGTTCTCTTACAAGGTGGCGTTCATTAGGTACAGAGCTGACTAGCAAAAAGCTATTTGCACAGAAGAAAAAGTGTTATATACCAAAGCAGATCTTTGAAAAATACTTGCCTACCAAATACAATCACTCAGTATTAACATTTTGAGGAGCTGAACAGAGTGACAAGCATATAGCAGCTTTTTTCTTCTGCTTAGTACAGACAAAATTCCAGCACATAAGCAGTTCGGGTTATCAAAACTGAGGTCCATAAAGCAAGTCCTAGAAGCTAAAATCTTTGAAATTTATCTGAAAGAGATGACATTCATTGCCAATTTCTCATTCACAGACAGGAGTTTCCAGAAAACTTTTTTTTTTAATTTGTAATGGACTGTAACAGATCGGTTGAGCTGATGAATTCCAGAAATACGTTCTTCCACCACTGATAGCTCTTTTAAGGAATTAAAACACAAACTGAATTTTAGAAATTACTGGGAGGGACAAAGAGCATTGCTATGACTGTGCATATACCCACATTATGCTACATGTTGAACACAGTTTTATTCCCCAATTTTTCAAGAGTTATGGCAGAATTAGCAAAATAAACATAAAAGGATAATCAAAGGCATGGACTGGCTCCTGCACAAAGAGCATCTAAATAAGTTATGACTTCTTATCCAGAAAAAGGAGGCACCTGGATAAAAGATACAACAGAAGCCTAATAAATTCACAAATGACAAGGAGATGAACACACAGAAAGACTTTTAATCACTTCTTCCAATCCAACAATAAGGCAGCTTCAAATAATGCTCCTTGAAAACAAACAGAAGGGAACACAGTTTCACATAACCCATAGGAAAGCTCTGAACACACTACTTACAGGATGCTTCCAAAAGGTACTTTTCCAGCTGAATACTTCTGAAGATTAAGGTCCCCTTTGTCCCAGAATGGACATATAGAGAGAGCTGTACCTATATCCACCAACTACTTCCAGATTCTAACTTGGCTTTTTATTCTTCTTTCTCTCCTCTCTGTCAGTGATAAAGTATTTCTCCACACCTGAACACACTTTCTGTCATACTGCATCTCGCTGCTACACAAAACATAAGGTAACTGTAAAGCAATTTAGCCTATTCACCAACCAAAAATCAAGATCTGATGGCAGTCGTCACTTACCCAGATGCTCAGGAGTGTCAAATAACTGCTCACACAAGTAGTAGTCATCTGGATTCAAGCAGGGCAGTTGCTTCAGCAAGCTCTGCTTGGGAACGAGATACAAGATCTCTGCAATATCCCCATCCTCAATTACTGACATCCTTCTGACTGAATTTCGAAATTTCACTTTTTCGAGCACCAGTTCTTCACCTGAGCCACACAGCTTCCGGAAGCTGTTTAAGATGGGGAAAGATGGCATTTCTGTTCAGAAGAAGCTAAGGAGAGCAACCTGTAGTGCACACAGTCAGTCTACTACTCACAGCACACTGCCCTTTCCAATCCCTCTCTTTTTCTCTTATCCAGCAAAGGAGATTAAGGAAGATATATTTTTAGTGATTATCTTCAAGAGATTAGAACAGTATGCTTGATCAGGTGATTGCCATCTAAAACTATTGTATCAGTTGAAACTCGTCCCTGGGAATGCAAAAATCATAAAGAGTATCTGAAAATCAGATTAATATTCAGGACAAGAGAAAGAATGTAACTGAGTTACATAAGAGGATCAGTTTAAAATCAAAAAACCGTGCTGTGTCAAAAATCTTATTATAGAAGAATCATCATCATCATCATCATCATAAGCTACAAATGCACATCTGTGCATTTAATCTAGCATGGCCCTCTTCCATGCCAGGTCTGTCTGTGTGCGACAGTGAAAAGGCTGCAGCAAAGGTAGAGCACATTGGTCCTCCTTTTTCAGGAATGTACAAGCACTGGCTGGCACTATTTCACAAGTAGATTTCTTTGGAGAAATCCTTTCTGCAGCTTCCACTGCCTATTGCAAACAAAAGCACTTAAGCTTTCCCCTAACCATTAAGGATTGGTTCGCTTCTGCTCTTCCTCTCCACCTTCCTGTGTAGCTGACAGCAGAGGCTTTGCAGATACTGTGCCAACCCCTCCTGCTTCACTTACAAGAAGTATTTACATTAATCCAATTCCAGTGACTTGCTAATCTAATCATCTAATGAATATTTCTCCCTGGGTAAAGGCAGAGTTAATCATCAACAGGGCACTGGAAAGTCACAGGAAATTCCAAAGTGAAAGATATTTAAAAACCCCCAAACTAACAACATTCATTATCTGTAAGAGAAAGTTACAGGTAGACCCCAGACCTGGACATGCTCAGAGGCAACTTCAGACACTCTACTCAGTGAAACTCCCAGACACAACTGTGCAACCAGTGTCTGGGCCAGGCGTTCAACCACCTGTAACAGACAGAAGTTAGCTACAGCTGCAAAATGACCTAGTGCAATCATTGCACTGCTTCCAGGAAGGCTTTTTCTTAATTAGAAGGTGAAAAAAACTCTACCAATAGGCTTACTGAGCACAGTTAGAAACTGTCACTTAATGCTTCCCTCAAAACTCAGAGCTCAAGTACTAACTCCAGATGGGGATAGGCTTTGAAGAGAAGACTGCTTTATTTACTGTTTCAAAGAGGAAATACCATCTCACAAATCCAGACTTTGATCACCTGTTATTACACATCTCCTATGAGGTCAATTACTTTATATTTTTCCAATAGTATGACTTCTGTATCATCTTGAAAACAAGTGTGCAATCAAGTATGGTGAACAGCCATACTCCTGGATTTTCTAATCAATGGAGGACACAGTAGGACAGGCCAGAATAAATCTGTACTAATTTTAGTGGAGTGATGCTAACATATATTTGAGGAAGAGCTGGCTCAATAAATATAGCAACTCCAGTTTTGCCTTAGAGTATCTTGTATCAGATCAGACATCTCAGCAAATGCCATGTTTTACTAGGATATGAAGCTTTGCAGCAATTTTTCAATCTCTCCCAGATTTCTCAGCCTACTGACCTGCACACCACAGCCCCTCAGTGGAAGAGGCAGCTCTGAAATTTCAAAAGCTTCTGCCACTGAGGGTGGATCTCCATTCAGTGCTTACAGCAGAGGGATGACTCATAGGAGACTCTGGATGAGTCAACACAAGGATCTCTCAGTCTAAGAGTGTCATTTGTTGCTGGATAATCGGTGAAGGATGTTGACATCTGACAACAGCAGTGCCAACCATCCAGCCCCACAGACACGTCAAGGTGGACTTCGCCCTTTGAGGAAGGTGAGGCAAATGCACACATTGCCCAGACATTAACTCTGCTGCAGAAGTTAATCCTCAGAGAGCAGAAAGGTGAGCCCTGCAGAAACTGCTCCAAGTGCGGCAACATTTGCTAAAGCTTGGCTGCCTAAAACCCAGGAGAAAAGTCTGTCCTTCACTGGAGTTTGAACACGCTGGTTTAAGGCTGACTCCTGGTTTTCTGCTGTGTCCATGCTGATTCCAGCCTCCAGCTCTGTTCACCAAGACAATCATTAGACCAGCACTTGCAGTAAGAACTAAACCAGTATGACCTGTATATCCACTACAGAAGCACTCAGCCTGGGACCACTGTAGTAGAGTCTGATGTTATATCAAACAGTGCAGCACAATCCAGTGTCCTTCCAGCACCAAAACACATGGGACTGGTGGGGGACAATGGACCAGGATTTAGTGACCCTACCATGTCACTGCAGAAGCATCCTGCTTAATTAAAACAAGATCTGCCTTCCCCTGACTTCTCTAATGCTGCCCCTTTCCAGCGCTGGCTATTGCTGTCACTGTCTGAGAACTGCACCTTCAAAGACCACATGCCAGCTGCTGCTTAATAAAACAAAGCAATATGATTTTTTGGATAGGTTGTTTTTTTTTTAAGTACACTGTTTGTCTTCAAAAGCCTGGGTCCTGTCAATATATAATATAAAGGGACAAGCAGTAGAAATAAGCAAAACATGTCCAGGAAGCACCACAGTGCCTTCCCGACTCAGATAAAGGACTGTTTGGAGCACATCCTTGTGTCCAAGGCAAAGGACAAGGCCTGAGACAGCCTTGTACAGCACACAGTTACTAAACACTGGGATTTAGCCTCAGTCTGAACCAAAAAGACAATGGCAATCTCCTACTACTTAAGTTAAGCACTCAATTAAGTGGAAAAGATTGATTTCTGATGTTCTTGCTGAAAAGAAAAGAAAAAGGCAGGAATCACAGGGGCACAGCCCTGTCCTTATGTTTCGTGAAAGAAAGTCTCAGGAATCCAGGGCGCTTAGCTCAGAACTAACGTTGAGGAAACGTTCTCAGGATCTGCCAAGTAGCAAAACCTGTTTAAATCACTGCCAATTCAAAGCCGTGTCTAATCCAAGTAGTCAGTGCTGGGATCTCGAGCCTTCACAGAGCACAGTGTGAGGTATGGGCACTTTCCAGGCTGACAGTTTTCACAGGGGGCTGGCTGGATAGGAGACAGGAATTATGCAGAATAACTACTTTAAATATTTTATCTCATTTCCAACTTTATAAATATTTTATTTGTAAGTATTTCCAGCTGTCTCAAGACCATTTCCTTTTCAATCCCCTCTGAATTCACCACACCAGTGGGCTGCCTGGATGATAAAAATACATGCATGTTTCATATGCAACCAGGAATAGAAGCACATCTACTAATGCTCCAAGAACAGAAGTAACAAAAAAAAATTGACTGCAATCCACAAATAAATTACAAAATAGAATAGCAGGCAGCAAATAATAGTAAAAACCAGACATCAAGGGCTAAATACACAGAAGAGGAAATATCCCTCTGTGTTTCAGAGAAACACTGAGGATTAGACTTGCCCTTCAGCAGAAATGTGTAGTGCACTAATGCTGTCTTGATTGCTTCTGCCATCAGAGTTAAACTCCTTGCAAATGCATTTCAGTGTGACTTTAGTTTTACATGAAAGCAACAAAGAGCCCAATCAGAAACCCAAGAAACTGAAGTCAGTCACACTAGTTCAGCAAAATCTAGCTGCAAAAAATAATCAAAACAAAAACACAGGAAATAAAGTAAAACAAAATGAAATTTTTCTTTTCCCTCATCATACCACTTCAGGAGGTAACACATCTATTGCACACGTATACAGCCCCAAATAATGTTTCTGTCAATGCATCTGTCAAGGCAACGGGATTATCAGGATTACTTTCTCCATATAAGAATTCTCAAAGATAATGAGAGTAAGGAGAGAAAAAAAAGGGCCCTCATCTAAATGAAAAATGAGCAAGCACTCTATCTACTTTTACCACGAAATACAGTTATTCAAGCAATAAAACAACTAAACCAGCATATGACAGAAAAAAAAAATCCAACACTCAAGTTCACACACACAAAAAAAGAAGCAAAACTTTACTTGTGGTAAAATTACTCCACACATGCAGCTTTTTCACTTTTAACACCCACTACTTACTTACTCAAAACTGCAGGCTGATGTACAAACACTCAGCTACTTACTGTAAACTTGAGGAAATACTTCACCCACATAATGAAGACCAAAAAATCCACATGCACATCTTAATTTCTTTACCTAAATGTCCAAAACAGGCAGTCATCTTCTGGGCATACTGACACAAGCCCTTCACCCCGTAGGGCTCCTCACTCAGGACCTGCTCACTCATGGCTTCAGCTGGAGCTGCCTTCCTCTGCAAAGTCAACCACCTACTGCTTGTTTAAGACTGATAAGACAACAGATCTTCCTCTTCCAATTTATTTCCATTAATAATTCAGGTACTACATAAAATTTGCTGAGCTTTAAAAACCGGTAGTGCAAAGCTATTTTGTGGCTTTTGAAGTAATCATGTTTTAGTCCTTAAAAAGTATCTCAGCTATTATATTCCAATAATTTACAGAAAGTATTTTCAAATTGAAACAAAATCCATTCCCTTGCTGCACAAGAGGAAATTTTGTGGGGATTATGCTCAGGTCAGTGAGAAATTTAAATGTTCCCCTAGCTCAAACTCAGAAACACAATTACCACTACTACTAAAATGTGTTATTACGCAATGTTTAGGGTTTTCACCAATGACATGGACAGTTTGATCAAGTGCACCCAATGAGAGTGGTGAAACACAGGTTGCCCAGAGAGGTGGTGGATGTCCCATCCCTGGAAACATTCATGGCCAGGTTGGATGGGGCTCTGAGCAACCTGATGTTGTGGAAGATGCCCCTGTTCATTGCAGAAGGGTTTAACTAGAGGGCCTTTAAAGGTTCCTTCCAACCCAAACCATTCTATGATTCCATGACACTGCAAGCAGACATGTCCACTGCTATGAGAACACCACTAGTTCATCACATACTACCATGCCCCACTTCTCAATGCTATGCATTTTCTAGGGACTGAAAACCCCAAAAGAGCGCAGGTACAAACACCGCTGTGTTTTCTGGTAACTTCCAGCATGGTACATTTCAGAACCACTAAGGCACCACAGCCAGGAGCAACAGGAAGAGGGTATTTTCTCAGCACTCTCACTGGAGCATGAGGCCCATCTAATCTTCTTGTTATCCTGGCTGAGAAGAAAACACACAAGAGCTGACACGGCAGCCCTGCTGCCAGACAGCTGCAGTGGCCACACATACCTGTCCCTGTTCTGTTCATCTAAGAAAATCCACTGTGTCCGAGGAGACACAATAAAGACGCTTTAACACCTGCCAGGTTCAGCAGAAAAGAGGATATGACGTCGATTTATTGACATTATTTTATTTTTATACACATTCCAATTCCACAAGGGATTGGAGAGCATGTCACTTCCTTCTCCATCTCACTGGAGAAGAAAGATGCTCATTAAAGTGGTCATATCACAAAAGGAATGAAAAACAGAAGATACCGTTAAGTAAACATCGGCTACTATTTACATAAAACTATGAGAAAAAATCTGACTCCAAGGTTAAAAACAGAAGGCTTACAGAAAACAAGGCGACAATCCACTACAAATCACAAGGATGTCAATGATATCTACTTAGCTAAATATTGCAGAACAGCTTTGGCTGTACTCTCTTGACTCAGGTGGTGATGACCAGTGAAGAATAGGTGTTCCTCACAAGCAAATATGCTCCCTTGTTTTCTGTCCATTCACTTAACAGTTGCTGCTTCCTCCCTGAGACCATATCCACTCATGCAAAACATTTAGCAGAGCTCGTATAGGTACTGCTGATGGCCATATAAAGCACTGTAGACACTTCAAAGTAAGATCTAAGTGCTAAATAGACACTTCAAGGAGATATCTATGTTAGTACACCTAGATACAAATTTTATTCACAACGGATTTAAAAGCCTAGTTACTAATATTTAATATTACTTCCTAGATATTAATATTTAATATTACTTCCTAGATATTAATATGTAATATTACTTCAACAACTTACTGTCCAGAAAAGCATAAAATATAGTTAAAAAACAGCTATGGGGCTTTGGTATGTTTTATTGAGATAAGGGCTATGGAGAAACCACAGAGGTAGGAATTCTACAGTCCACAGGTCTCTACCAAGTTAGTTTGCTGGTTTCAACCCACACAAGGTCCTCTAAGGTAAGCTGTACTACTGCCTGTGGCAGGAGGAACAGAAAGACCACAAAGCCACAAGGCTTCTCTGAACTGGCAGAAAAAAAACAGTGACTAAATGAAAAGGGCTAACTCAGGTTAAAGTGGTATCAAAGGTAAAAGGATTCGTTTTAGAATTCAGCTCAGCAACACAATTAAGCATGAGTGTCCCATACAGGCTTCTTATCAAGCTGCCACATGACTTTTTTTTTCCACTGCTATTATAACTGACCTTTAAGTAATCATTAGCCAAACTCCATCAAATGCCTCGTTCTGCAGCACACACATGCAAATTGAAGCACTGCTACAACGTCTGTCCGGGCCATGAAGTCTGTAAATGTCTGTGTGAAAGGACAGTATCAAGTTCAAGTCTGAATAGGGTGTAGCTACATTTGTATCATCGTACAGAGTCAAGCTTCTACTCTTTGAAAAACCACTTGAGATCTCCGAAGGTGGCACACTGAAAATCAGACTTGTTTTCTAGATCAACAGCAAATCTGCATGCACAAGCCATTCTGTTAAACTAACTCAGAAATAAAAAAGCAAATGTTATTTTATGTATTGGTTTCTTGGTATTCATTCCAAAACATACATGAAACATCACTTTGCCCTTTATTCTCCTGTTACAATTTGTAACCGAGAAAAAACGCAAGAGAAAACACAACTGCATTTCTATCTCAGACTTAACTAAGACCACACTGTGACAATTTCCTTTCCCAGCTGATGACATTTGCAAAATCTTTCAGCTGAATTAAAGCATTGTGCTCAGCTTCCTGTTATCAAGTATGTATGATAACTTCCATGGCACATGAGCCTTTGGTAACAAAAGCCCAGCTTTGCAGTGCATTGTAACGCT
Organism: Platysteira castanea; assembly: GCA_013397175.1. Lineage (NCBI taxonomy): Eukaryota > Metazoa > Chordata > Aves > Passeriformes > Platysteira > Platysteira castanea. The sequence goes on from VYXC01007313.1 coordinate 949,368, forward strand.
GGACAGGCAGCATAACAAGCTCTTGGGAATGCTTTTCCCCTTGCTGTATGCTCAGAAACTGAATCTGACTCACTTCCCCAACCCCAACAACCACCAAGTTTATCCTTCAGTGAAACAGTGAGCAGAAAGATTAAACAAACAAAACAATCTAAACAATATGATTGAGATTACATCTAATGATCATTTTCTTGGATAAAGGGGAGCAACACCAGCCATCTACCTTCACGTGAAATTATTAGCTGGGCTGAAATAGTACGAAGAAAAACAGCACATAGACAATTCAATCACCAAATGAAATATTTCAAAGACATGAGGGAAAAAAGCCCTAATAATGGCAGCTGGTAAAGTACTGTCTACTACCTCTGGAAGCCTTAACGTGGGATTTGGGAAATATGCTGTCTCTGCACTCCCACAGACTTGCTGTTCATCCCTGAGCCATTCCCTTAATCTCTTCCATTGTATTTCCCCCTATCACTTTCCCCCTCACAAGGGATTTGTAACAATAGGTACATTAAAGACTGAAGTTTTCAGATTCTGTGATAATGGAAACTATAGAAGTACCACAGATAATAACACTAGGGACTAGCTGGTCAGCATTAAAAAAAGAGGCCATGTAAAGCACAGCTAAGTGCTTCTCCTTGATCTTCATTACCTTCCAACTTCATTATCATACTTCCCAATGATTTTCAAATAGATTGCATTCCTTATTTAACACTAAAAGTGCTTATTTTCCCTGGAAAATCAAGTTGTCAAGCAAGGCAAAGAGTTAATTCTGTACACCTTCTCCAGTCTGAAAATTCCATTTTTAGTTATTCTCCCCCAAACAAGAAGAATCACAATTACTGTGGTTGCTGTGAGTTATCAGGTTATGACAAAAGGCCTGATTCAACCAAAGGCTATTTACCTTCGTTTTTCCATTCCAATGTTTATTTCAGAATAGTCATGGAAAAAAATATCTCTGTTCACATCTATTTTCAGACATAAAATAACAGTGTGTGCATTAATGGATCTGTCTATTGCATTATCAGAAGATGAGGTGGCTCAGCATTTTACTTCCTGGCAGCACAAGGCTAATCTATTGATCTACAATGTCAAGAACGCTGCACTATGGATTCCTACAGCAAACCCAATCCTTTTAACTTACACGTAGAAAAAAAAGCAAGTGCAATTGCTGACAACTGATGCAATTTCATAAGCAAGATATAGTGAAAGCTATATGAAATATAAATACAAAAACTGCTGCAACCCCCGAGACTCTGTCTGATTGAACAACTGACTCAACAACACAATCCAACTGCTTGCCTATCCTAAAGCTTATAAATAATCCCACGACTTCCGTGGGGCTGAGCTCTATGCTTGAAGTCAAAGAGGTGCCTAAGCCACTCTAGGGAACAATTAGCCAGAAGGATCCTGGCAGAAGCTGGCAGTCCTTCAGATCTTTAGTAGAAAGCTTTTTTCCTACTCCTCAGCAATGTTTAGGTGTCTTTTATTTAAACAGAGCAAAGACTTTCAAGATAAATGTAGTTCCTTTAATCATACTCTTTTCTTTACTTTTCCTTTCTTGAACTTTGACATTTTTCTTCCAGCTGAGAGAAGAAACTCCTTGTAACATCCTCTTCACAATGTAGACTTCATAGTAATTGAGACAGAAATATGTTGGGAAGCAAAGAGATCAAAGTTGAAACCTTGGTGTTCTTTGAATCCTCAGTTTATTTCCTGTACCTTTGTAAAGAGTGACGTGTTACAAGCATGACATCAAAGAAAGCACCACTCCTCTTGTTATACATTGAAATAAACTGGATATCATTATACTCTCTTCTGACATGTCACATAATTGCAGAAACATACGCAGTAACTTTACACAAATGCTAAACAAAGAATTACACCAGAAGAAGGGCTTCTCTAGATTACTGAGCAGGGCTCCCTGAACATCTTAGTTTAACATTACCCCTTGTCTCCTAACACTGAATTTTATGCTGTAGATGTAGCACCAGCACACGTGATCATAAGAATTACGTATTTCTATTGCTGCATCCAACTCCCAAATTCTCCAACATCACAGCCATTCTCGGAGCATGGCATAACTCTAAAAGGATAACTCCTGCAGTCACACTGCCCTCTTCTAGCATCAGTTAAGCTCTAAAAGAGAGTCCTTCTTTGTACTAGAAAGACTAACTTAAGCCCCTATCAGACGGCAGTAGAAACTGTTTGTCAATGTCCATCACAACTAAGAATAGGAGGTTACCTTTCTATATAGTGGAAAGTATGGCACTGCTACAGGATGCCAGAAATGACATCAGATCAGTTCATCCACTGCCAACATTCCTCATAAAAGCAGCTTTAAATATGCTGTGTTGGCTAACCTTTGTTTTCTAGTTAAATAAATCCTACTGCACTGTTGAACCCTTCCTCCTGTGGTCAGCACTATCTTCTGGTTAAATCAGCTGCACACACACACAAGTGATCAAGAGCCCTGTTAAAAACTAAGAAACTGTCAGTTAAGCAAAATTATCACTCTGTGAGCAGCTCACTTCTCTCACAGGGATCATTTCTGTACAGGCAAAGCTGAGGCAAGGACACATCTGAAAATACATTGACGGGGCAGGAAAAACAGTTGGAATTCCTTTCCATTTATTAATGGCAGGATATTACATATTGCATATGCCAACTAGTATTTGATAAAGAGAGGTTTTAATCCCCTTGGTACTTCATAGCTACACAAACAGTTTGCTTGTATTTTACTGATAGTTTAGTGGAATCTCCTCAAACAAGAGCCGTAATCTAGCACCATCAGGAAAAGCAGCAGTCAGAGAAACACGGCAAACTTCCAGAGCTGACAGCACATTGAAAAGGAGAAACACGCTCTTGATTTGACAACAGGTACAGCTGGGTTTGTTCTTTTCCAGTGCCACTCAACACAGGACAAACCATATCTTAGGGTATTTCCCTGACATGTACCACGTTGTGAAGCTGTGCCTATCAAATCCTTTGAGAGTTATTCAAAAATAGCTCTAAATCAAGAGTCTTGATCTTGCAGTGGAAGTGGAGGGCACTCACAACCTAGCAAGCTGCAATTTTGAAAGAGGAAATAGGAAATAAAGTCTTATAATAAGGGGGAAAATCATTCCGGTGATATCATAGACTACTGGAATGGTGAATGAGTCAAATGGAGCACCTACAAAGAATTTAAGACCCCTCTTCTGACTGCTTGCCTGATATTTACCATATTGTATTTGCAGCAATGATTTACAGCAGTATTTCTTCAGCAAGAATTTCTTGATCTTATCCTTCCACTGCATGACCAAATGCCATAAATTAAGATGGGGTTCTTTTCAGGTCTTATGTGGCATGGGGTACTAAGAAAAGTCATTTTCCAGCAGCTGAACTTTAAACACAAGTGTGGGATTTTAATTAATTTTAAATTAACCAGAACATAATGTAAAGTCAAGATGGCCCTGGTCATCTCTGAGGATCTTCTGCTGCATTCTTAGCCATCACCACGGAGCCTCTGTACTTCCTGGTACTAAAAATACATTAAATATTGCATCTAGACAGTTACTTCATGAGATGCCTGATTCCTCAGTTTCTGTATAATGTAAACAACTATTAATAGTACTTACTAGGAGGGTGGTTGGTTTGGGTTTTTTAAGTGTAAACACTCCCCCAGCCTAGAGCAAAATTTAAGTTTCCTTTTATTTGTGTTGACGTTACCACTGTGGTGTTTGCTTAATACACAGATTTACCACTGACACAAATCAATGAACAGAAAAAAAAATCCCTTTCCCATGCAGTTCAGCTTCAAAATCCCTTCTGGTATTAACACTTTAGGCATCTTCCATTTTTTGGTCAGAGTTTTGCCTTGGTTTGATTGAGAAATAGTTATGCAATTCAGAATAGCTAAGCAACAACAACAAAAAAATTAAAGAAAGTAGGCAAGCCAGCCAATCTGTCAGGTTGTCTGAATAAAAACTGATTGATGAACTCCTTCAAGCTGCACTAAGCAAAATTTTCAGATGAATCAGTTAAAACAGGTGCTGATCACAACAGCATTTATCAGTAGAAAACCTTATGCTATAAACATATGTTGTGCATATTTTCAGAGTGAAACTAGTTGGCAGCTCCCAGTTATTTCCTTTTTAACTATGAATAAATTAGAAGATAATGGATCATTTTGTAGTGGTTTTCTGATTGTTATTGAGTTTTCCCCCCAACATTTATGCTTTCTTTGAAATCCAGATCCTCACAGTACTGTTCCTGGAGTCAATTAATTGACTCTGAACAAGGAAAAAATTTCAGTTTTCCTGCTGCTTACTGGGTTATCATCAGAATGAGGTCAAGCCTTCCACCTCGAAATAGACAGCTGACAAAGAGAATGAGGGGATCGTTTTTCTACAATGAGAAAAGCCAGCACGTGAAACTGATTAAAAATGGAAGTCACACTAAACAACCTGTTATCATTACCCACTTTAATGAAATGACAAACAATTATCTCTATATATATTAGATTTCAAGACAGCTTGACTCTCCTACTAACGCTAGGGAAGGGAAAGTGCAAACACCTGCAGAGCAGCAGGGAGAAGAATCAGTTGTCTCCCCTGTGCTTTCTCAGTGTGGCAATCAGGAGTTTATCCACTAGAACCCAGCAGGGAGAAGAGATTTCCATCCCCACCCAAGAGATCACCAGCACCAACCAAAGCAGGCAGAGGTACAAGCAAGGCTTTCCCAGTTCTCAGGGTATCTGGTCAGGAAGGCAGAACCAGAGATTCAGCCTAACCTCACTATAATGAATCCCCACAGGATCAGGGGATCAAATATTCATTTGATTAAATTCACATAATGATATGGTGGTTTCCCACATCACAGCAATATCTTAGAATCAGAGAAACATAGAATCATTTAGGTTGGAAAAGACCTCCAGGATCATGGATTCCAACTGTTAACTCAGCACTGACCATATCCCCAAGTGCCTCATCTATGAATATACAGAAAGAACCAGTTTTTACCAAATGCTATTGTATTCTACACCATGGAGATTAATTTATATTAATAAAATAAATAAAAAATAGTATTTTAAAAACAAAGTAGGAAAAAAGTAAGGAAGGAAGAAGAAATTTTGCACCCCTAATTCAGCACACGTTGAGAGAAAGAAGAGAAATAAAACTGCTATATCTAAATCAACATTAGGTTAAGTGTTTGGCCTACAAAGACTAATCAGAAATGGAAAAAACCATAATTTTTTGTTGTTATAAAAAGTTGGTAGAAAACTTGGGTTGTATTTTTCTGTTGTTTTGTTGGGGTTTTATAAGGTAAAATGACACTTTTCATAGAGAGGTGTACACAATTCTTCAGTATGTCTACCTGTACATTTTTTAATCTCCAGACTCATAAAGGTAGATGATATCTGTTTTTAAGAGACAAATATTGGATTAGACAGTGCAAAGAAGAAAACAGTACTTTACTTCTTCCACCTCTAACCCCTGAAACCAAATGGGCACCTCAAGGGTTTATTTATCTGCCCAAGCATAACAGAGAAAGCAACTACCCACACTTGAGTTACCAAGAAAGCTAAATATATTTTTTATATTTATGCCACCCTCCCCCACTTTTATCTAAGACTGTGGTTAGAAACAAGAGGAATGTTTACTAAGCAAAGGAAGAGTTGCATGCCTCTTGGATGCAAAGAGTATTCACTTTGTATCACTCACCACCAAAACTGTGCTGAAAGTGCTTTCAGTGTGTAAAAGCAAAGTGCCTTGAGTCTCTCCTCGTTGCAGGTTGCTACACGTTGGCACCCTGTGCTGCACAGTCATACCTGCAGCACCTCTGCACCAGGGAAGGGCACCACACACCAGCAGCAGGCACTGAACACACACCCCTGCCTGTCTCCTGAGCAGGGACAGCAGAAGTGACAGGTGGCTGCAGGACAGACAAGAACTTGTAGGTGTGCTCAGTCACTAATACACAGATTGCACGAGGCTTCCTCAGGTTAAACACCAAAGAAGTCTGCCCTCAAAAGCACCCTAACACTGACAGGTTATCAGCTTTTCATTCAAAGCATCAATTAGCAATACTCTGAACTCTTATGCCACCTGCCACTACAGAACTCTGAAACCTCTTTTTGCAGAACTCACCCCACAGCAACAGCATGCTGTCATCATCTTTACCTAGAAGATGGGAAACTTCAAAAGACAGCAGTGAATTCTCTCTTACAAAAATACACAGGGAGCCAGAGCTGGATAAAGAGCCTGTTTAATTCCACTGAGTTGTGCTCTGCTCCCTGCATTCAGATATCCATTCCAGAGGAGCAGCACATGGGTACATGCACACACTGTTCAGCCAAGTAACAAAGTCCACTGTTCATAAAACACATCAGGCTGGGGAGGTGTTTAACTCTTAAATCAGTATAGAAAAACAAACTGAAATACAGAATCTGCTTTTGTTATCAGAAAGATCCCAATTTCAGTCCAACAGAAGTTTCTCAGCCTGATTTCTCTCTGTAAATTCAAGAACCACTGTCCTGTGGATGGCTTAACCTGTCATTTATCATTAGAGATTTACATAGCAGAGCAATAGTCCAGGACAAACCTTTGCCGTTTGCGGAGCTCTGATGTGTCTCTAGTTCCATTTGTGCTCTCAAGCAGTATTGCTCCTGCACCTCAAAAGCCACAGCCCTGCAGAGAACGGCAAGCTGTTGGAACAAGTGAGATGGCAAGCTGGAGGAACAAGTGAAAGCCTTCAGAGGTGGCTCACTCTATGGCTCCACTCCTACTATTTCCTGGGTTGAACAGTATGAAAGGGAGTGGCCCAAGCAGAATAGGTGTGTCTGTTCCCAAACAGTTTAAAGGAAGAGTAAGTATTTTCCTCTAGACATTTTTCCATTACTAACTGAGACCTTGCTATGCTGTCTTTCAGTGACATGTCTTAATGAATTGACCATCTCAAAGCAGGTGACATTATTGATAACTTTCTTTTTCATACAAAAGGATCCTAACCAGCAGCCTTAAAGGTTGACTTCAAACCGAGCTGATTTTGTCCTGTTTTCTGTCTATTTTACCCTGTATCTCATCTCCACTCCACTGCTGGCGTTTTATGGCTATATTGCGCCTAAACAAAGGAGGAAGAGCCTGTGAAAGAAACACTGTTACCCATTTTCACACACACTTGGAGCAGGGAAAGCTGAAGTCCCAGGCATCTTCCCTCTGTTCCCAAAACACCCCTCCCGGACAGAGACAATTAGGCTGACTGGTAAGTGCAGACTTCCAGGCATTTCCTTCTACGCAGTTGCGCATACCCACAGACAAACTGTTCCTTGAGCAGCTGAATTAATGAATCTTTTTGTTCTGATTGATTTGCGTCCAACATCCTCAACACCCATCGGGTTTGCCCTACCTCCTTGTAACATCCTCTTGGCAATACCATTCCCAGAATTACTTCCAGTTCCTTTCCATTTGCCTGCTTTCCCAGTTCTTTCCATGTCCATTAAATCATCCATAGAACCCTTAAGCTGTCTTCTTTAACTGCTTCAGTTTCTTCAGTTTCTGCTCACATGTCCTGAGCTGCACATTCTCTTCTTTCACTCTTTTTCCCCTGTACCCAGACTAATGGTTAGCACCTTTAAGTTCTGTTCCCTTCCCCTGGAAGGAAGAGAGAGGGAAGACTGAAAGAGAAATTGTCTAACCCTCATCCAAGGAAATTTGAGTGAAAAGCAGCCAAACACAAGGTGCAGAAACTGAAAACTTGCAACCTGAAGCCCTCTCTAAAACACACTTACTCTCCTCTGTACATCCTTAGGGACTGAGAGATGCTACTGAAACAAAATCCCATTTTATCATTGAGATTTCATTTTAGATGACCAAAAAATATCACTTCTCTAAATATGAATGAAAAGATGCCAGAAACATATAAAAACTTCTGGGTTCTTGGTTGGGAACTGCTAAATATGACTAAATTTTGGCCAAGTACTTTTATTCACTAAATCCTGAATTTCCTGGACTCCTGACTTCATTTTTCCACAATGAATTGTCATCTTCTCAGCCAGCTTGTTAAAAATACACAGTCATTCAGATGCACAGACAAATGTTAACATAGGCACAGAACCTGGTCTCTCTACCTTTATTCTCAGCCTGACATTGTTCTCCGGTGGTTTTATAAATTTTATTTGCTGCCAAATTAAGTCAAGTGCAGGACAGGGTGTTTACTCCATTTAGACTTTAACATGCCTGACTGAAAATGAATAGCTCATCAGAAACACTGCTTTCTTTCCATCCCCATTCTTCTTTTTAATAATCAAAGCACTCCACACTTTAATTACCATTACTAATCCTCTGACGTGGTAAGCAGACACAATTATTCCTGTTCTACAGACAAAAAATTAAAGTGCTATATTCCCAGAAGGTGCTGACCACTAAAATTTATTTATTTTATTTACTGTGCTCCTAGATACAACTGCATATTGTGTTTCTGTCCCAGATAGAATGGTGAAAAGGAGGTCTATGGGCCCAGAAATAAGTTCTTCTGTCCTCATTACGAGACAAGTTCCTCAAGTTCACCAGTGTGGTTTCTTCAGTTAACCACATTTATGTACTTTTTGTTTAGGTGAAGAGGTGAAGAAGGAAGATGAGAAGGATTCAATATACATCTCCACTTTGTACAAGTCATCGTGTTCTCAGTAGCTCAGTATTATTAGTACCTACAACAGTAAACATCATATTCAAGACAGGTATAAATATAAGTCATCTATATGGCCATTTATGTACATAAACACCCCCTCTCCAATATGATTACATATTCACTTTCATTTATGTCCAGTTAACTGACCATACCTCCTAGCTTTGTACACCGTGATCGCTTCTCATTGTCCAAGCTCCAAGTCCCATCTCAGGACCTTCTGTTTCCTAAAGCTGAATGTCCAATCTCCAGGAACCAGATATTTGAAATCTGCCAGTGTGCTGCCATAAACACTGTACACTGTTCTCATGAAAAAAAGAATATGTAACTCTTGCCAAGTGACAAGACTTGGAAATACTGCAGTCTACTATGCTCAGCAGAGAGATGTTTTTGTTGGCTATTAAAGCTCAGCTGAGACTTTCTGGCCATTAGTTCTCCAGCAATTTCATCGGATTTAGCCTATTCCATCCTACACAGTTCTCAGGCTTATTCTAATTCCTACAGAGTGACTGAGAATAATCAATCCCTGTGCTGCAAGGGATACACAGAACTACACTGGTGCCAGAAATACAAAAAAGACAAGTGTTCTCCATGACTCCATCACACAAACCAACAATCTGACATTTCTTGAATTTAAAAGTTCATTTGTACAATTTCCATTTTTTTAATTGCATTTTTTCCCCTCCAGACTTCACGTAACCCAAACAGAAGCTCCTACATTCATAAACTACCTACTATCAGAAAACCTATTAATCAAGAATGCTATCAGCCACTTCAGAAAACCACAGATCCATGAATCAGCACACTCCCATGTATTCTAGTGGGAGACAGGCAAGGCATCACAATTTTTTCCTTCAAGTTTCAAAAGAAGTTCTTCCTAGATGACACTGGGCCATGTTAGCTCAGCCTGCTCCCTGGAAGGTTTTACCCCTGCTGAGTATTCTTTCCATACTACAGATGAGGAAAACACTGGGCAAACTGAGCAATCTTTCCAGGACAACAAATCTCTGTGCCCAGCTTAGAAACTGAATCAAGGTCTCGTGAATCCCAACCCAAAGGTCCAGCCATCACACCTCCTGTTTAAAGAAAATTATTTATTTAAAAAAACAACCATAGAAGGGAAAAAAAAAACCCGAAAAACCCAGGGACTTTAAAGGATACCAATAAGCTCTTACCAAAGGAAATGAAGTTACCCCGTTCCCTCACAGTGTATCTTCTTACATGTTCTCACTTCATGTTCTCACTTGCTACATGATGGAAAATGCCCCTGCACAGTCCCTGTGGGTGCCACAGCCTTTCCACCAGAGCTATTTCATAAGTGCCATAAGTTCATAAGACAGTGCCACAACCAAGACATCACAGGAGCAAAATTATAAGCAGGCTCTTCCTCACTATTTCAGCAAACAATTTCCCTCATCTCCCAGTATAGGCTGACACTCCTGATTCCTGGTAATTCTTCTCATTTACTGTTTCCAGGAGTGGCTCCTCCAGATTTTTTTGCCCCATTCTTTGAAATTATTACATCAATGTCATTGTCTCTGCCTTGCAGCAGAAACAAATTTACAATAACTTCCTCGGTGCTTGCACACAGCAATTATTTTCAAGTGTAACTGCTTAGAACAAGTATTATGTCATGTCTCCTGTGCTCCAGAAAAATGAAACTTTATAGACATATAAAGTGTAGCCAAGCAAACACTCCTTTCTTGTGCATTTCTAATTGCATCCTAATTATAGCATTTTACATGCATTTATGTACCTTTCATCCTAGGGTATCCCAGAGCATTTTGTAAACTGTCACACGGTTTTAAAAGGAGGCCTATATTAACCCAGAGCTACTCATACCAGACATCTCTAGAATCCAGTGCAGCAGCCTGTAGATAAATTCATTATGAGAGAGATTTGGGCCAACGGCAGAACACTGAATCTCTGTAGTTAGATAAAGACCCTCCCTCCCCCTTCAGACATCATTTGAAATTCTTAAATTCTTGCATATCCATTTCATTTGATGATCTCAATGTTTGAAAAACATTAATTAACTTGTACAGTATTTTAATTAGTTAAGGCATAAACAAAGATCTAAAACCTGCAACAGGAAGTGCTTAAGGGAAAAAGCTTTAGAACCAGGGTAAATACTCAGAGATCCTTCTAGATCTCTTTGCTCTCACATTGCAGCAAAATGCTGATTTAGCTTTAGACTACCTCCAGATCAGTGTTTGACAGCTCCTAATGCACCTATTTTCCACACTTTTTCCTAATTCTTTTTGGAATATGTACCTGTTTTTTATTAATCTACACTCTGAAGCAGTGAGCTCCACCCTGTATTCCAGTGCTGTATGAAGAAAGGCTTTCAAAACAGCTTTTGTTTTGATTTGATTAGGTTGAGGCCAAAATTCTTATAACCTCAGGAAGAAGAATTAAAAAAAAAATTCTCAACATGCTTCTTCTGCACAAAGATTCTACAATATTTTATCATGTCTCTAAACACTGGTCAGTTTTACAGGTAAATAAATATAGGAGCTAATTTTTTCCAGCAAAACAATCTGCAACAAGGCTTCACATCTGCAAGAATACAAGCTGTTTATTTTTAGATGCCTAATTTTAGGCAGCTCATTTTAAAAATTCCACCCATACAGACGCCAAGTTATTTTCCGAGGTCACACACTGAGGCAGCGACAGCCCCAGTGAAAAAGCCCAGGCATCCTTGTCCTCACAATCATTATCAGAAGGCAAAGAAAAGGGGTAAATTGCACACTCCCCAACATATCCACGCAGGAAGGAAGGAGACTGAGTCAATTCTACCGGGATTTCAATCTACGCTTGTTAGAAATACAGATATTCCAGTTGGGATACACTGAGCTTTAAACAGTTTCTAGAGTAAAATGGCAGCCTCCCATTACACTTCATTTCAAGATTTACTTAACAGTTTGCCTTTCCCTATGCTAACCTAAGTGTTTGTAAAGCCACAAGAACGTGTAACCTCGCTCTGCTTTTCCATGCTCAAAGGTGGCTTGGAAACTTGCTGATACTGACTGCTTTCTCCTGACTTGGCTTTTAATTCAGGCGCCAGGCAACGGATCACAAATGGATAACATGAAGATAAAATATTTGGCAGACAATTGACTGTCACACACTTTCTGTTGCCAAGAAACAAAACAGGATGTATTAGAATTATCTCATTAATTAGCTTTTCTGTAATTCTATTTTTTATTGGCATCTTGTTGGTTAAGCAAATGGCTTTTCCTTCAGAAGGAAAGTGTGTTAAGCCTAAACAGGTACTTTTAATACATCAGAGGCTGGCATTTAACAGATCTTTACAATAAACAATTTTGGGCCAGATCCTCAGCTAGTTACAGTTTATTTTGCTTCCTGATACTAAAAAAAAAACCCCTTTCTTCTTGAAAAAGATTAGGTTAGTGGAGGGAACAGTTTACACTAGCTCACAATCTGAATCCTAATTTTCTGCCATCTCTTTCCTTTCAGCTTCAAGGAGTTACTAAACGATTTACTACAAGACTGAAATCATGATTGGTTGTTTCATTAATTGCTTTTAGAAAGTTGAGAGCAGATTTTTTTGAATGCTCCTAATTTTGATACACGTTAGCTGCAACTGTGACCCACTTGCCAAACAATTCTCCTGGAGAAGAAAAATATCCAGATTCTGTCAGCAGCAGAATAATGTTTACATCTTTAATTTTTTTCCATGGAGGACTCAACCTTTCAAGAAGTCAGCTAAGACCTAAATGAAAGGCCTGGCTGAGGAATTAATTCATAATGCGTAATAGCTGTAATGATTGCCAGACAACAAAAAATTGGTCTTTATTACATTAAAATAAAGCCTAGGTCTGTAAGCACTGTCCATGAAAAAAAGCTTACTGATGCTCCCACAGGTAATTTGAACATGTGAATGTTTGCTACAGCAAGTTAAACCAGACCAGAAATGCTGAAGACTTCTTTTAGTGTACACCACTATGAGCACAACAGCGTAGTTTTGAAAAAGAAGACAATTTGAACAGTGCCTCCACTGTTTTCTTTAATGTCAGTGAAAACTTTTCTTATGCCCTGAATACTGTTCAGAGTGAGGCAGGGTTCTGTTTATGCTCTGAAAAGAGATACAGAAAAACAGGGAAGTAAACCCAGTTTTCTCTATAAATCCTGCATGAAAATGTAGACATTTCTAGCCCACAGCATAAACAGTGATAGGCAGAAGTCAATATTGCAGATGTTCTTCTTCAGCCTTAACAAAAGCGGCATTATCTGTGTCAGGATTTTTAGTACAATACATCACACACGACTGTCAGCTCAGGAGCTCCTCAGGCTGTGACATGATACACCAGGACGTGAGCAATACTCGGTGTTATGGGTTCCTGAGACTGTGCCCACCCTCAGCACTTGGCCTCCCACATGACATGGTGGGAGTCTTTAAAATGGAAGTTTATTTCATTAAACAGTGTCTCTGTGACATTACATCCTTTGCAAGAATGAAAAGAGTATGCTAATGTAATCTCTAAAGTGAAGAGTTCACTGTTCTTTTGTGTAAGAAATTGAGGTGTGGGACTGAGAAGGAAAGTATCATACCCAGAGGGAAGGAATGGGTGCGACTTCCCAGTGTATCACATCCGGCCATCAGCAATCAAAGGCTATAACAACCCACAGCTCCCGACAGAACCTGATGGAGCTCCAGCTTAACTTGATCAGGTACTTAAGAAGTTGAGTAGTGAGGTGGGAGCTGGACTCTTCTCCCAAGTAAAAGACAATAGGACAAGACGAAATGGCCTCAAGTTGTGCCAAGCAAGGTTTCACCTGGATATTAGGAAAAGGTTCCCCACTGACAGGGTTGTCAAGCACTGGAACAGGATGCTCAGGGAAGGATGGAGTCACCGACCCTGGAGGTATTTAACAGATCTGTAGATGTGGCACTTGGGGACATGGTTTAGTGGTGGATGTGCTAGTGCTGGGTTAACAGTTGCACTTGATGATCTTAAATGTCCTTTCCAACCTAAATGACTCAATGATTCTATGTAATGTTCACATGTTCCATGGGAAAGCTGGTGGAGGAATTAATTCTAGCTCCTATACTAAATTTATTTATGGGATGTTCATAAACTTCTCTTGTCACAACTTCATTCATCATTTAAAATGGCTCTTTCTTCTCCCTTCACAAATATCAAAGACTTTTTAATGTATGGCCTAATAGGTACATTTCTCTTTGACTAAACTGAAGCAACACATCCCTGTTTAGAGACCTACCCATCACCATCCTGTCATCAAACAAGGCATCAGCATTCTTCTCTACAGTCATTCACACCCCAGTAAACTCCAACTGTACAGCAAAAATCCTCCTTCTTAGTCCCCAAGCACACAAAGGTCTCTTTCTAGGTAAAACTGAATTTCAATTGATTTCTAGAATCCACAAGACAGTTTTTGTTTGGTTTAAGTACAGATGCAATATGTTGGGAATATTAAAAATGAGAACAAATGAACAGTATAGTCCAACAAAAAAAGTTTCCTCTTTAATAACTTAGAATTTCTTAGATAGATCACAAATATATCTAAGGACTAAAGTTCAAGAATGTGCTAGAAGGGAAACATCTCAAACAGTTACAGATTTTTATAGTCCTACATTTTCTTTAAGTATAAAGCACTGTTGATAGATAAGAATACTGGAAGAATTCAAATGATGCCTTATAACTTTTTTTTCTTTGCTGCAAGGCAATTTTTATCTCAGCCTGTTGGATTACATAAAAAATTCTTTCATTAAATTTTTACCACCACTGGTATTTCTGCATATGAGATGTGACTCTAGACTAAGATATTTCTTTCTTATCTCTGGGATTAAAGCAAGGTGATACAGAAACCTAAACAAAAGGAGTATTTTACAACCATAAATTTAACATATGTCTCATTATTAGGCTCACTGGAAATATCAGGATGTTAACCAGTAGTGAATTTGAGTAAATAATGTTAGGGTGCACTGTTGTTTGTTTGTTTTGGTTGTTGCTCTTAAAAAGATCAAAGTTGTTGATCTTTTGCTAGGGTAAGCAGAGAAAACTGAAAGTGTTAATGTAACAGACCTCAGGCATATCTGCACTCAGTTATTTAACAAATAAGCAGTAAAGTTAAACAGCAGAAATATGCAGGATTAAAATTGATATCAGGATTAAAATTGATAGAGGTTGTTAAGGCAGAAGAAAGGAAGATTTATTCTACTTTTAATTCACATTCATATGCTTTTATACATGCATGTTTTCTTTAGAAGTAGGGCAATGGCAGTTGCTTCTAGTTAAAACACACAAGGGATGCCTCACACAATCAGTGGTTCTATTTATTTATTTATCACCCGTGTTTCAAAGGACAGAAAATGAGAACCATGTCCACTGTTACCTGCCAAAGCTAAGCAGCAATTCCACATTGCTATTCCTGTTACTCAGTGCTCCATGCATTATAAACCACACTCGGAGCACAGAGAGCTCATCTGAGTGCAACTCCTTATTCCATTCTGCCCAAATTTTCTGCTAGAGCAAGCAGAAATCTGTCAAGGACTTACACGTGGGACAAGAGACCAAAAATATTGAAATTCACATGGACCATCACTCATTTGTCAGGTCATTCACAACGAGGAGGACAGAGTTTAAAAGGAAGAGCCCTGACAAGCAAAAGCAATGCTTGGGGGATGGAGAAGGAGATCATTGCTGACGTGAATGCTGAAAATCCTCTGATGTCAGATCCTACCTCATGGCTTGTACTTGCTTTTACAAGCAGCCCACTGATAGCCTTACTGTCACTTAAGATATGAGTAGGGATGATAAGACTTCAGCCTAAAAAAAGTACAGCCTGTGCCTACTGAGTGCGGACCACAGTGTGCAGGTCGAATTGCTGAAGGGCAGGAGCCCCTGCATTCAGCAGTCTACTGCCATCAGAATCCTACAGCCTTAAAAGAATCACAGTGCAAATCCAGCTGGAAGGGACCTGTGGATGTCTCTAGCTCAAGCTTCTGCCCAAAGCAGGGCTAGTTCCAAAACCTGATCAGGTTGCTCAGGGCCTTTTTCCATCAATGTCTAAAAATCTCCAGAGACTGCACAACTTTTCTGTGTAATCTTATCAAGGGTTTAGATACATGCATTGTGAAGAAAGATTTCCTTCTATTTAGTTGGAATTTCTTTTGGTGCACTTTGTGACTGCTGTTTTTCACCCTTCCACTATGCCCCAGGGAGAGTGTGGGAAGGGGTTTATATGGGAAACATGATCCACTCAGGTAGCTGAAACCATCAACTGTGCCTGCCCTTAGCATTCTCTTCCCCAGGCCTACGCAAAGCCAGCGCCTTCAGCTTTTCCACGCAGGTCCCAAGCTCCCTAATCAGCACTCTGCTGCAGTTGCTCATCTGTCAGCATTTTTTTTGCACAAGACAGTGAGTGTAAAACTGGAAAAAAATTGGAAACAATTCCAGAGGAAGCCCTCACTGATGTACATAGAGGAGCAATCACTTCCCCTATCTGCCAGCTATGTTCTGCCAAATCTTGTAAATCTTACTCCAGTCTGCAGCAAGCTTTCAGTGTCACCAGGACACACTGCTGACTCACATTCCTGCCCCTCGGGACCCGCCAGTCCTTTTCTGCAGAGGTGCCACCTGGCCAGCAGCTCCCAGAATGGCAACTGCATCCTATGTGCAAGACTGCCACTGCTTTTGCCATCCTACATTCCTTGCTGGCCCATTCTTCCAGATTGCTTAAGTCCCTCTGAATTGCATCCCTGCTCTCCCTGCAGTGCCCTGACTGTTTCCCCCAACCAGATGTCACAGGTGAACGTGCTCAGGGAACCTTCTGCCTCACCACTGAGGTCACTGATGAAAATGTTGGACAGAGCAGCTCCAGCATCATGCCCTGAGGTACCTGGCTTGTCACAGGCTGTTAGCTGGACACTGATACTTTAAGCCTGAAGGTCTGGCCAGTTTTTCCACAAACTTTGTGGTCCACTCATTTGGTCCATAATCCCCAGTTTGACTACAATTAGGCTACATGAGATCAATTTCTTAGTGTAGTGGCTGGGAGAGTAGTGAGCACACTTCTCAAAGCTGCCCCCCTGCTACACACCAAAGTCCAGACAGAAATGGAAACAATCAACACTTGTGTCACCAGCTGAGAATTCCTCCTTTTCCCCTGTATTACTACAATAATTTACTCCTTCTGTCCATCTTTTTCCTATTATATTCACTGAAGGGATACCAGCAAGGCCTTTTAACACCTCGTTCTCCTATTATTAATTAGTCTGCTCTCCTGCAAAGAACAGAAGCAGCGAGGATGTGGTCTGTTTCTTCTATTTAAAGAATGGGCTGTTATAGTCAGCTATCCATACCGGATGAATCAGAAAACAATTCTACGTTTCAGCCTCTGAGAACCCTTGGGACAAATTTAAGAAGAAAAATTAATACAAGCAAATGAAATTTAGATGGCATTTAACTGAGCAGTTAGTCAGCAGTTTATGTAAACTGGTGACACCCACACACCAATTCTATTAATTTTTATCATGACTTTCACATTCACTCCATGACAAATCAAAAGTGAAAAAAACCCCACCCAACAAATAGGTGACCTTTTAGCAGGCTGTTTAAGTGCACTAAAGGGATCAGAAGCTGCACTGAAGGTCAGCTGTGCTGCCAAAACAGGCAGTTCTAAACAAATTCCACCTGGATTACCTGTCTGCCATCAGCAATGAGAAAGGCTGGATAACACATCCCTTAAAGACACCTGCAATGGAAACATAAATCCTTTGTTCCACTCTGAGCAACTGTGCTTTTTATGTAGACACCTTTACATGGATCACATATTCTCGGAAGCTCAGTTTCCAGATAACTTTATTACACTGTCACTAATTTTTCCAGCTCAGAACTATTTTCAGCTTCAGATCAAATGCTATTTTTAAACTTAAACTCTGGCAAGAAAATTATCCTGGTGGTGTCTGGGCTAAATTTGTGATTACTATTCTTTTTTCATTAATCTAAAATAATAAGANAGTTTGGGTTTTTTCCACCAGTGGAAAAAAAAAAAAAAAAAAAAACACGAAAGAAACCAGAAACATTAAATGCTCTATAGTCTTGGAGTGCACATTTAAGAGAGGTCATTTTGTATCAAAGATATGAGACTTCATTTTCCTCATCTCTAAGCCACCCATACCTTATTCCAAGAGGAACCAGAATATGTTATAGAACTGTCTTTTAAAATCTCCCTCTGATCTAGCCATACCAAATCCCCCCCCAAATTTCCTACTCATCTGTCTCAGCAAACATAGACATACTCTTCACTATGATCATAAAATAATTTGCAAAGCAGAAATTCCTGGAACTCTAGAATGAAAATCCCATTTTCCAAAAAGTCACATTTAGCAAATTTGAGAGCACAAGCAGCTTCCAAAATAAACAAACAAGCTGGGTCATCACAGAAGTCATTCTTACTGTTCTTCAGTTATAACCACATAAGAAAATAAAAAATCTAATCCTGGAAATAATCAGCAGTACCTCCAGCCCAATATGCATTTTACACTGTCAGAAATTAAAAACACTGCTCTTCTTCTTCACAGGCAAATGATGTTACTTTTAGGTAAAGATACATCAAAATCAGGAGAAAAAAAAGCCTAAGTGTTTCTGTCCCATTGAAGTTATTTAAAAAATAAAAAACTTCAAGCATATCATGCAGTTAAAGCAGATGATAAATCCTGAATCTCTAGAAGGAACTGCTTCCTACTCAATTCTGCCACACGAGAACACATGCTTCTTTCCAACACAAACACACACATCCAAATGTGAAGGCATCTTCTCATAACTTTAAATACACATTATGAATAAAACTACCGTAAGGCAAGCTGACAGGAGACAAGTTGGGAATACCTTGGAAATATTTTAAATAGCTCCAGTGCCTTGGAGAGGTAATTAACTGTCCTGTTCTAGGACTAAATAATACAGAAGCTGAAATGCATATTTCAGAGCTGCCTGCAGTGAAATTCTTATTTGCAGCTCAGAATAAAGAAGTTCTATTTAAGGAAAAGTCTACTTGAGGGGAGGATGGCTCCAAATCTTTCCTTAAATGAATTCTCACTTAAACTTCTTGTGTAAGTCCCATTACCCACTGGGGCAGTAAGGTCTCTGCAGACAAATACCCACAGACTGACAAACAAACTTGCATTGATGCCTTTCCAAATGACCTCCAGGTTACGTCCCTGGCTGCCCCACTGGGGTTAGAACACAGCACTGTGTTCCCTGATGGTGCTATCTATTCCAGAATTGGGGACAAATGCCTCTGCCTTCCAAACATGTGAGGGAAGATCTTTGTGTCCTCAGCACAGTATGAGAATCACCTCCAGCAGCCCTGCCATGCCCCAGGAGAACTCTGGGAAGGAGAGGCATGAGCCAGGCTGGCGCTGCTGGCACAGGGCAGCTGCTGACAGCCGGCCAGCACAGCCGGGCACCGCGGGCACAGACACGGCTTCACAGCCTGCGCTGACTCCTGCTCCTGGACAGCATCCACACAGGGCTCTGCAAGGGCTCAGCCTTCAGCCTGGCCTAGCTGTGGCTTCACAAGCGAGGCACCAAGGTATCAGAGCTTGACGGCTTGGCGGTGCCTCTCACAACAGAGAGCAGCTCTTCAGTTGTGACCCCAATGCACCATCTCATTGCAGCACATCTCAGATCTCTCAGATCCATGGCAGTACTATTGTGGAAACAATCAATTCAGTAGCAAGGAACTAAGACTATGGGGAAGTTAATGCACTTAGCAACAGAGAAGACAGAAAATTTTAAAAAAATCACCTCTGCATATCCCTCAGAACTACCCCATAAAAGCAGAGGCCCTTTCCAGGCAGCTCTGAGTATAAAAGAGATCTCCTATGGTGCTGAATTAGTATCTGTGACCAGCACAAGCCTTTAAAAATATCCCATGACAGGGCCCTGAAGTTGAAGAGATGTTCAAACATCCTTCTTCAACCAGCAGAGAAAGGAGTCTGTCAGAATATTCTCAATTTTTCGATGTGGCAGAGTGGCACAGGCACAGCATAAGAGTGATATTCAAGCTGTAATTTAGAGAGCAAACATAACAAACAGCTCAGAGCAGTTCCCAGGCACCCATCCTTTCCTCCTTTTTTACAGCCTTCCTGAATTTAAAGGGAGACACGACTTTTTTCAAACAATCTTGGCTGAGTCACTAACAAGAACAACAGCAACAACAAAAAATTACACACTGGGACTAACTGGCAAGACCTGGCAGTACAGGAGGCCCTCAAGGCACAGAGCCAGACAGCTGGAGCTCACTGGCCAGGTGGTGCATTCGTTCCTTGGGGAACCTGGCATTAGTCTCACCCAGCAGCTGAATTGCAGAATAATCCTGGCTTAAGTGTTGGAAAAAGTGTTTAAAGACTTGCTCTCTCAGCTGTGGGTGAAGGTGGCATACATTAGAGCCAGGGTAAAGCAAATGTAAATTACTGCACTGGGAGTAGGAGGTAGGCAAAATGTACCGGATTTAGAATGAGTCCTTAGTCCCTGGTGCAGGCTTGAGGCAATGGTTTCCCACAGAGGAGAAACTTGGACACTGGGGACATGGCCCACTGGGATACTGCAGTGGATCCCTCTTCACAATAATTACCTACTGTGGCACTGAGGACATAGACAGGCAGAATTATTTTTGAATGCTGGCAGTCTTTACACACAGACTGTAACGGGTTTTCTGCCTGCAGACATTTCAGAAAATTAATTCAAATTAACTTCTGAAATGGATTACAGAAACTACTTCAAAGCCTTTTGTGGACACTCTCATTCATAAGTAAGAGTGACCTTTATCAATTTCAGTTAGCTTGTTACAAGAATAAATTAAGATCAATCAGAGGCCCTTTAACTCTGAATTCACTTCTTTATTTAATTTGGATTAATTGTTCCTATGTCTCTCCATCAGACCATGTCAAACTGTAAGGCTGGAGAACAAACGGAAAGAAACAAACATTCCTGCAATACCTTCCTGGTCATTACACTAAGCCCCCTGTAACATAACATGTTCTCACGTAAGGCTGTTACATTCGTGCTTTTAACACCAAAGTAACTGTGGCTGTAAAACCCACTGTTTTGGGTAAAGGGAAAATATCCTAGTAATATCTGAAAGTGATACATAGACACTGGATTGCATGGACACACCACTGGCATTGTTTCATTCATATATTTTAGCTTCTTCTCTAGGGCTCCGACATCCACAAAAGTTCTGAGCACGTTTAATTCCCCGAGAAGGTCTCAGGCCAATGACGGGAGCAGCAGACAACTGACAAATCTGTCATATTTAAAATCCTTCTGTCATCCCACTTCACCGTTCTCTAAACCCCATTACCAGAGAGCTGGTTTTGTATTGGTGACTATACTGATGCACGTGGGTCCATGTGCAATTACAGCATTACAGAAAAGTAATTCCCACAAATATTTGGCAGCAAAAGCCTTGTGTACTCCAGAAAAGCACCCCTTGGAATAGCTAGGGGCAGCCTTTCTCCCACCCCCAGTCCCCTGAAATGGTGAGGTTATGGCTGGAGGTCAGTGAGGGACAAGGAACACAGGGTGCCAGGAATGACAGGGTCCCGTTCCCTCACATCAGAAAAAGCAGCAGAAGCAAATGACACATCTGTCGGGCCTTGCTCCAAAGGCAGTCGCAGGGGAATGCTGTGGATGCTGCCAACTGGGATTTGAGCTGCACTCGACAGCCGTCAGCTTCTCCTTAAGTGCAGACTATGCACAGAGACTACTGAAGGAGCTCAAAGCAATGAACCAAAACACCCTTCAATTTACACAAGTCTTCAGAGCTGGAAGTAGGCTCAAGGATCTGGTAGCAGTCGCTGAGCACTGAGGCTTTTCCTTATAACCAGGGCTGCCCACTGCCTCACTTGTGGACAGGAATAACTTGTTTTGACAGATTTACTGCTCTTGCCATTTCCCCCGAAACCTTTAATGAAGTTTTTATGAACCATTTCCTTCAAACACCCTTTCACGAGTTAACAATGCAAGGAAGTTACATTTGCAGAGTGGAACAAAGTCAAACAGATGGGAGGCAAAGCAAGCTGAGAAGAAACTCACGCTGCTTGCCAAGCATCTTCCTAATATTTTTCACAACAGGCTGTAAGCAGTATTCCCCACTTTTTCAAATATCTCGTCTTCCCTAAGATCACGATTTTTAAGTCACCTTCTACTCTCTTACAGCATTACTAAAAGAACAGAATTAGTCAGACAACCCTTTTGCCTAACTGGAGGAAGAGCTTTGTTATATGTGGCAAGAATCTGTATTTATCTCTTATGTACCTAAAGCAACGAGCACTGGAGAAACTGAGCAGCATTCCACCAATCCAGCTGGTGCGACATTGACTTCCTAAAGAAAATCAGCCCAGTGGTAGTGTGTAAACTGAAGGCTTCACCAGTTACTTTGAAATTCAGATGTGTGTAAACCTTTGGGACTCCAGAGACCGAGCTGTACTGTCAGTGAAACCTGAAACAGCACAAGCCGAGGGGAGTTTGTCCTTGTGTTGCCACCTATTTCAGTTCTATGAGTTTGCAATACGCATGGACGAGGAGGGTGTGTGAGGGGAGGAGGTAACCACAATTCTCTCTCCATGTCTTTAGCACTGCTCACTACGTGCTGTTGTGGAGTGCCAACATTACCAGCACACAGCTATGAGCAGAAAGGCAGCAGGAGGGAAGCAGGGAAGAGCAAGAAGGAGGCGGTAACAAAATGCCTGCAGTGGCATCCAAGATGTCTGAGCTGAAATCCCACCTGTGTCAGAATTCTTGAGGAATCTTGGGAACAACATAATAAAATGTTAAAATGAATGTGCACTGGAAAACAACGGTTGTTTCTACTTGCCTTAGGTCTAACACTAAGACTGACAAAAAACCTATAAATACTTAAAGTGCTTTGTCTGCTTTAATTGTAGGTTTCCTGAAAGTTCTTATGTAAGACTCATGCAGCAGACGAAAGAAGAACAGACCAGACTTCATGCTGCCTTACAGAATGTGTGCCAGCCATCCACACTGTCCTCTGAACTATACATATAGCACCATTTGTCCCAAAGAATTCAAAGAACTTTACAAGCTTTAGTGGACTATGAAGTAGGCTGACACAAAGTCCTGATACACAGAACTCCCACCTTGGTGAGCAGGAGGGGTTCCACATTCAGAGGACCTGTTAGATAGGACTTGCCAAGGCAGTATTGCTGGAGGGTAAATGCACATCCTGAGAGCACAGCAGACTGTCTGAAGCATGTGAACTTCATCCTGTGATTAAAAGAATTACTTTTAACTGTGAACAACTTTTTCACTTTGTTTTACTGTCCCTCCACGTTTTGTAATAGAATGAAAAGGGGTCCAATACTGACTTTCAGAACTATGTGGGTACTCCTATCCTCTTCAAGACAAAAAAACCCTGAAGACAGACCAGGGAGGAAAAGTAGAGTTGAAGAGATGTTAAAAACAGAGGTGACCTGTCAATTTTATGAGTATTCTACTTGCAAGCCCACAGCCTAATGAAGACAGGCTCAAGGAAGGCAGCCTTGTGTGGGATGGCTCCTACCAGTAAAATTGTAACAAAACAACAGGAACCAAACTGGTGAATGCAGTAACTGTATAAGCAAACTGTAACACTTAAGGCTAGAAGCTGTCTATTACACGGGAAACACCTTCTTGCAACACGGAGACAAGAAGTGGAAAGTACCATAATTAAGTACCCAGAGCCTATTATCTGTATTAAGTAACCTACTCACTGATACATCTAAAAATATAGCAAGCAGTTAGATGTGGATTAGGAAAACAAGTAATGACTACAACATTAAAATGTGATCTGGGATCTCTGAAATTGTTTCAGGAGCTTCAATGCAGTCAGAATCTTGATTTCACATGATATCAACCAGCACCTTCCCAAGGAGCTCACTGCTACACTGCAATGTATAATTGACAAATATCCAACATCAGTATCATTGACAGGCCAAGAATCTTTCATATTCCTTCCTCACAGAAGTTCCCTGATGAGAGCTAGAAACAAAAAGCTAAAAGTAATATATTCTGCGTAATGAAACGAATTTTATGTCTTCCTTTCCCTACCACATCTGTTTATTCCTGTACATAAGTGTGTGTTTCTACATTGTGAATGGGCAGGCAAACACTTGTTACAAGTGCTGCTTCCAGACTGACTGGCTTTGGTACACCAGTACTCTACCATAACTTTCTCCTCTTGAAAAGACTAAACAAGGAAGGAAAGAAGCAAGCCTGAGGAAAGTAAAATGCTATTTGTCATGATGGGGCCTCAAGAGAAAACAGTGAGTTTTGTTTTCATCTACTCTGTTGCATCAGTAATTTGCTAGAAGTCTCAAACTCTAAAATCTCCTCTAAGCACTGCTGCTATTGCCAGTTTCAAAGTCAAACTCATTTTTACTTATCTCCTTCACTGGGAAAAAGGGAGGTGCTGGGGTACATCTGCATTAAGAAAAATACATGTGACAGTGCTTCTCCTTTCACCTTATCAGCAGTCAGCAAGTGTTCAGGTAAAGCTGATAAGGAACCCTGCTCACGGGTACAGATTCATCTTAGAATATTTTTGAGAGATGGTTTCAGTTGAATAGGAATTATTTATTCAGATAAAAAAGGTTGACCGGTACAGATACATAGTTCATATTTCTTTAAAGTATTTGGTTTAAACTACTTTTTCTTTAAATGAATCTTTATACAGGACTGGATGAGAAGTGTGCCTGCAAACCTCATCAAGTAATACACCATATTCAGATTTCTGAGGCTGTTCCTGATAGTGCTTAAACAGACAATGCAATGTGGTAAAGGAACAAAACAGAGATGGCACAGAAATGGAAAACAGAATTACCAGGCAAATAACTGAATCTTTTGCTTTATCTGATTAAAGATAGTCTGCGTGTAACCTCTCAAAAATCAAATTCTAACTATCCAAAATTTGCACCCAAAACACTACAGGTACTCAAATTTACTAGGTACCCTAAAAAAACCAGCCAAATATTTTTCAAAGTCTTTTTAAAGGAACATTAAAGACCCACCTTCACCATTCCATTCCTGTTAAACCAACACTCAAGATAAAATCCTCACATATGGGCAGAAAAATAATTTGAGAGTATTTATTTAAACACTTTAGTACTCCATCTTTCTCACTTGTAAAATGCCACTCTCTACTCCCTTACAACTTCACATAGCTCTGTCACTGAAGGATCCAATTACCAGAGTACCCAAATTGTTTAAACCAGCTTTCAGTAGTAAAATCTAAATCCTGAAAAACACCCTAAATCTCTGGAGAAAACAGACCCAGGCTTATCCATATTCTTCTAGCCCCATGCTGTATTATTACACACATATCAGAGCCACACACTTGATGGCAGCTACATGCTTCAGTAGCAACGGATTAAAGCAAGTTGCATTTCTTCTAATTAAAAGACACGGTTTTTAAAATTAGAGAGAAGTCAGAGTCATCAACAATGGCAAGTCAGTTGTTCTGAATGGAAGAAGAGTGATGCTAACAACCATCTAATCCTCCTCTCTGTTACAGGTATCCTGGGAACTCTGTGGGGCAACAGCAAGGGAATTACAACAACAGAAAGTAAAGTCTTACAAATCTGGCATTAAACTTGTACATCTTCACTCATCAGGTGAATTTTCCAGACAAGATAAAATAACATTAGGCACTACACACACAAAGCCTCGTAAGGAATATCTCCCCAATTTAACCCGACAGCTGAAAGAAGGGGAATTCTCTTAAGTCTTCCTGTTTTTCTGTTCCTTAATTGACCCCATCAATTTGCCTCTTTACCACCTGTTTCTCCTATACAAATTGTAAAGTTTTACACTGGCTTCTTCTGTCATTTTAAAAAACTTAATTGTGTAGCAAACCACAGATGTCTACTCTTTCTGTTTGATTTTTAAATGGCAGTAACACTTTATAGCTTTCAAAACAAAAAGATTAAATTATTAAACACATCATTTTTGTAACTCTCAGGCTTTTGAACTTTCAAAATGGAAAAAGATTTTCTGCAGTAAATCTTCCATTTAAAAAAAAAAACACTGCATGAAGATTTTAAACTCTCTTTTAAATAAGCAAGTGGTTTTTTTAGTTGTGTAGGGCTATGGAGTCCATGCTATGAAGAATCTAGAAAAGTCTGGGCCTCTTTCATGTATGACTTTGATGATTACTCAGAAGCATAAAATAAAGAGGGCATAAGCAATGCAAGGTTTAAAACAAAAAACACTTTCAAAAGATAAAATATCTTCCTAATGTCATTCTCATCTACCACCTAACCATGCAGCTTCTGTACAGTCTGCCTTTTGCCAAATCCCTTTTATAACTAGAAAGGAAATGCTATTCATTTGCATGCAGCTGCAAAAATAAAGAAGGTAAGCTTCTTACTCTCATTTGAATATGAAATATAACACAATGATTTAGGAAAGCAGAATCTCAATATTTTTAAAAATAGGAACACATAAGATATTACTGATTATCTAATGTACTGTATGGTTTAGTGAACAACTGCAGCTACTTGTAATGAGGCGTGTCTACCACGGTACCAGGTCTCATGAAGCTTCTACTCTGCTGCAAAGTTAGAAACAAACTGCAGTGAGAAGAAACAGATGCAAATGGCAGATGTAATGTTTATACTCTTTCACTCCAATGAAGCCCAGAGAGCATTACAAACCTCACTAATTATTTGTAAAGTGTCCCAAATCTTACAAATATTTTGCTAGCAGTGAAATCATCTTTTGGCAAAGATGCTACTGCTACTACAGGCAGCTCTCCCTGGGCTACAGCAGTACAGCAAACTAACTGTACTTACAGTTTATATATAAGTAAATAAAACAAAAAAGAAAAATCAACCAGAACTCTGGACAGTGTTTAGGGAAGAGGACTGAAAAGAATATATAAATAGTTTTGCATCAAAAATAGTCCAGAAAAGAACACTCTTCTCCCTTCTATCAAACAAAGGTCAGTAAGAGGTTATGGAAAATGTATGCTTGCTTTACATGCCTGTAATTTGAGGCCCCTTAGATAAATACTAATGAATGGTAGTAATAAAAGAATAATAGTATTAAGGAAATTAAATTGAAGTTATTAAAATTACTTCCAAAAATCAAAGGTAAGTCAACACTGTTGACATGGTTGCCTGTTCATTTCACTTCTAATATTGCCAACATCAATTATTTGACACAGACATTACCATGTGTACAGATCAGTAGCTAAAGGAAGTTTCCAAAATTGTTTCACACAAGAGAATTCCATGAAGATTTAACCACTAGAAGAACATATAAATAAGTGAAACACACTTTGCATTTTCCTCTTCTCTGCTTGCAGTTCATCTTCGTGACATTTGGAAGCTCAGAAACCCTACATGGAGAACTTTTAAATGCTACTAAAAGAATGCAGGCAACACAAGTTAAAGGTCTCATGTAGCCCAGAACACACTTTCTCCACTGCACCAAAACAGAAATGAGAGGCAGGAGGGGACTGAAGAATTCACCAACTGCCAAGACACTTCAGACCTCCAGCAAGTGCCCTGTGCATCCCACTTCTGGGCATTTTCTAGACCATCACTCTGCCAGCCCTGCACACAAGGCAGTGACAGCTGCAGTCACAGCACATTCAGCCACTCAGGGCCTCATGCCAGGGATGCCACGTTCATGCCCACCCACACGTGCACACACGTCCATGACATGTCTGTGCTCTGCAAACAGAACTGTCTTTTGCACAGGCGAAGGGTGAATGTACTCAGAAGGTGGTAACAAAATGAATGCTGCCATTCTTTTGGGACACCCCAAAACCACTGACTGAGCAACATGTTCTAGAGGTGATTAACAGGATGGCCATCATCTGCTTTTACTCTATACTACAGGGGGGGCTTTTTGCCAAGACTTCCACAAAATACAGTTTATTTTAGTGAATTTAGAGGTTTGGCAAATGAGAAGACTACAGGATGCCTACCAGTGAACTGAATTTGTGTTCAGAACACACATCTGTAAAAAGTGTAACATATCTTGAAAGGGGTTATAAGGCAAACATTGTGCAAGTATTTCCAAACCATATACACTAATTTGGTCTTGGGGGAACAATAAGAGAAGAAAACCAGAATTTTATAAATGTAAATACAATATAAATACATAATATATAGCCTTTCTGGATTTTACAGTAAATTCTTACAATGAAAAGGAAAACTTCCAACTTTATGAAGAAAAGCAAGAGATGTACAGAATTTTTTAGACCAAAAAAGTACTGCACTGATGTTAATATTCTCTAATGATAATTCTTTGAATTTTTAGAAGTGTTTCTGCAGAAAAGCAAACTCCTAGGACAGCATTCCTGGTGACACAGACAGTTACACAGTTTTCAGGGTTCCACAAAAAAAACTGATTTGAAAACTGCCCAAGGGGAGATTATGGACTGGCGTTTATTTCAGCAAGAAATGCAGCCCAGGTTGGGACAGTCCTAGAAGCTGAGGTGCCATGCCCAAGGCTGGTTATGGTGCAGGAATCAAAAATCTGTTTGCTAGGACATATTGCTTTAACTTAAAAAACCCAGTGCAACACCACATATAGGTAGAGCACCTTCCCTTACCTTCATCAGTCTTACAATGGTCTTAAGATAATGAGCAAGCATAATCCTCTTACCTCATACTCATGACATCAGAATCAGTAATTTTCTAATTTCACTAAAACTAGGAATTTGGATGGATTAGTGTCACAGACTCAACTTCTTGATTCACTTCATTAATTTCATGATTTCATCAAAAGTATGTTGCAAGGAGTTTAAAAGTCTAACCAAGCACTCTTATTTTCCCTTCTACAAGTTTCCCATTATTTGTATTTAACTGAGTGCCCTGATATTTTTAAGAGGAAAAAAATAGGTGCTTCTTATCTATCTCATCTATGCCATTTGTAATTTTAGCAACTGATATGACACATAAAGAGGATGAAGAATGGTGCCTAAGACAATAATCCCAGGGGGTTTAATCATGGGTTTCCAGCATAGATCATGTTAGCTTCCCTTTTCTGAAGGGAAAACCTTCAGAAAAACCTTCTCTGGTTTGAGTCAAAGGAATTGGAACTGCAAAATAGTCCAGGAAAACATGTACCAGCAACCAATAGAAATTAACAATACTTTTTATATGTCACACTCCCTATTCCCTTTCACCTGGCACTTTGGTCCTTCTAAGCAGCCTAGGAAGCAAGGACTTGAAAGATACTAATCTGAACACCAAGTATTCAAGTCATGATGAATATTTAAGAGAAAAAAAGAATCCTAGTTTTTGTATTTTCAGCTTTTACTGTACCGCCTAGGCAATAGTAAACTATTTCTAGTAACAGCTGCTAAGAACTTTGAAGAGTATTTTTAGGATGTAACCAAGCTCAGGGTATTTTTAATCTATGATTATACATTGTCTAAGTCAGATCAGCATCAGTTAGGAGGTTTAGCCAGACTCTGTTCTTGTTGTTATACCCTCATGTAACCTGAGATGACTTCAAACCAAATTTTTATGAAAGGCTGCTTAAGAAAGTGTAAAACAGAAAATTAAGCAGTCCTGCAATTTCTTGGGCAGGGAACATCTTCAGCAGAGTTTCATCTCTTTTACTCTGCAATAATAACAGTAACTCAATAGTAACTGCAGATAGACAGACTGATGTTTTCCTAAGTTCCATAAACCCTAACACTGCTATTTTAGCCATACTGAAAAAATTCATTAGTTTCACAAGGCTACATCAAATTTTCTCCAGTGCAACACGAGATGAGGATGCGGCTGGTCTGATGAAAACTGCAGAATTCTGCAGCCTTGAGGAGGGGGCATTGGGTATTTTCTCATTTGTTTATTTCCTCACTCTTTCCAAACATCAAGCAGCTGAGATGACAGAATAACATAGCTTCAATCTTTTGCTTGCATTGCCAGATTCTGCTTAAGATTAGAGACAATTTTCCAATTATTTTTTTCTTATCGTTGGGATTCTGAGAGAGCCTCTCATGGAAATGAAGAGGTAGGAGGTAACTATCTTTGTCAGAAAGGCAACCCAGCTTTGCACTGAGTAGTAAGGGTATCTTTTCCACCTCCACATTAATTACTTTTCACTTTGCGCAGTATTATGTAACATATTGCTGTGAAACTGTCTTGCAGTTTAAATTTCTCTACCCAAAACAAAAAGGGACCTGCTCCCTTACTGCCACTGAAATTGTGCACTGGCAGGAAAATAGAACAACTCAGGTGGAGGTTTCCAGACTGCACTGCTGAGAGGAATGAAAGAACAATTTACTGTTAAATGGCTGCATGACAGAGCAAAGGGCTACCATCCATGCCAGAGTGTTTAACCAAACCAAGAGATCCAAAAAAATACTGCTTGTTTCTCTCCTGTTAACACAGAACTGAGGGAACAGGAAGAAGGATCTCAGCAGGCCACCAACTCACACTGACAACAGGAAAAGCAATATAAGTGATTTTAACCAGCCCTCTCACACTATTCCCTGCCACAAGCATAGAAACAGGATGCACTTAGATCCAAAAAAACCCTGTAACTGTTATAAATTATTTATTGAAACCCTGATTTTTTTTCTCTTCTGCTTTTATTACACCAAAGAATAGTAACAGGAAAAACGAAATATAACAAGGAAAAAAAATACCACTGTAGCAACAGAGACACAAGTACTTTGATACCCTCCCCATCCTATTGCTACAGTATGCCACTATCTGTTATCTCAGAACAAGTTCAGCAAAGGAAAGCCTAACTCAATGGGTAAAGGATAGGGAAGTCCAGTGAAGTATCAGTGTTTAATTTCCATTGCAGCTTCCTTACTCTCTCCCCTGGAATCATGAGCAATTTCGTAATAGAGGGGAAGGGTGAGGGCACCAGCCCAGCCAGGCAGACGCTCTCCCGACACCTCAGTGTTAACTGGGAAGAAACATAGATGCTGTAGAAAATGACTCCTACACTGGGACGCTGACCCTCTTCATCAAGGGAAAAGAAAAGGGATTAAATGAGTTGAGAGAGTCACAGAAAAGCACAACACTGAAAAAACAGCTGGGATGTGGATTCCCCACTCGAAGACTAAACTGAATTTGTGAAAAACTGTGCAAAGATCTGTAGAGCCTAAAGTTCTTGCTTATATCTACTACACCGTGAAATAAAAACAGCCTATTGCTAGAAGAACTGACTTGTCTGTTTCTTTTACAGGTGAAGCCTGTAATTCCAGTCATCAGCTGGAAAACCAGAGATGCTCAAAGGAGCTTGCACACTGCAATTAAAGTCCTCTGATGTCTGGAGTCAAAAAAGACCAAAGCCTACCTGCTTCAGGGCTAGGCCACTTGTAGATACAGCTCCAAAAGACTTCAGAAACTGAATTACAGACAGCAAGTTCCTCTGGACACAAGAATGTCTGACAGTAGCCATCACCTCACCTTTCCATCATTCAAACCCATTTTATAGCTAGGAATGCAAAACTAGCAGGAGTTTGGGGATGGCTACTGCCAATGAAATCAGTATCTACGAACAAGCTAGAAAAGACATTCTTTTGTTACCAAGAAGTACACTGATTACACACAAGAACAGCATGAAAGCAGGGTGATTAAACTGAGTGAAAATACAACTACAGGACTGCAACTGTTTAGTGACACAAGTTCAAACCTGGTGAACTAGTACCTACAGATGTCCAGAGATCCAAAAGCCTTGCAGATTGACACAGAGGAGGCTGAGATTCACTGCAAAAGCTTTCTGCAGCGATGTGGACAAGCTCCACACTTTACCCAGGTAAACACTCGCCCTGAATGGCTGTTCAGAGTAACCACAGAGAACCAGCCAAGTGGGCTCAGAAAGTTTGGTACAACACTCTGAGAGGTCAGTGTGTGCAGGCTTGTATCCACATGATCCCTTCACCTCAGTTGTCACTGATATCCAGTGCTGAACACACAGGCAACACAGGAAAAGCTCTGAGCAGGATATAGCTACAAAATGGGAAATTCCCACCAACCAGGGCACATTACATTCAATGCATGCACTCAAACTAGAAGAACTCAGTGATCTTAGAACAAGGAAAGGACTAGCATATAAAAATCCCTAACTACCTTAAACCCTCCCATTCATAATCTATTCAGTATGAGGCATATCATAAGAATATGAAAGAAAAAACATCCTAACTGTGGTTACTCTTAACAGAAAACAGAGATCCAAACAATTCTAAAGCCGGGTTTCAGATCTAAATGCAGAATCTTCTTGAAAAAGGTTTTAAAAAATAGACTGTAGCCCTGTATCCTTTTGAATAATTAATTTTAGGTGAGGAAAACTCAGTATATGTAGTTTAGCAATAACGTTTTATATGATGCCACAAAGGAAACTATGAGTGAATTTGGAGACGATGGGAAAATTACAGGTGAAAAAGGAATAGATTACAAGGGAAGAACAAGAGATTCTGCAAAAGAGGGATGTGCGAGATGAACGGCAACGAAAAGCTGCGACCCTTCTGGCTGCAGTTTTGGGTGCAGACAACATGAGGGGTGGCGGCTGAAGGGGAGCAGAGAGGGAGGCTCCGGGGCCGGGGCACTGCCTGGGACGCCGGGGATCGCTGAACTTCCCCCTCCCCTTTCCCAGGCAGGGCACGGCTCCCGTCAGGTCCCTGCGGGAGCATCCCAGCCCGGGATGGCCGAGCGCTCCCGGCGGGACACCGGGACCCGCCAGCGCAGCGGGCACCGGGCACGCCCTGCGAGAGCGACACGGAGGGCGGGAGAGACGGGCACGGGCTGGGAAAGGGGCTGGAGGCTGAGGAGGAGCGGTGAGGGAGCTGGAGGTGATGAGCACGGAGACAATGAGGCTCAGGAGGAACCTGATCGCTCTCTACAACTCCCTGACAAGAGGGTGCAGCCAGATGGGGGCAGGGCTCTGCTACCCAGGAACGATTCACAGGAGGACAGGGAATGTTGCAGAGGTGGAGGTTCACATTGGGTATTAGGCACAATTTCTTCATTGAAAGAGTTGTCAACCACTCGAACAGGCTGCCCAGGAGTCACCATCCCTGGAGGGATTTAAAATCCCTGTGGAAGTGGCACTTGAAGACACATCTTAGTGATGGGCTTGGCAGTGCTGGGTTGATGATCTTAGAGGTAATTCCCAGCCTCGCATTCCATGGTTCTATGAATGCCAGTGTGACTTTTGCCCCAGGCCCACCAGCAGTTGTGCCTGAGGATGAGGGGGGCTCGTTTGTGGGGCTCTCTGTTCAGATGTACCTGCCTCGACCCATTCTGCCAGTGGCTAAGCCGTATTTAAGATCTGACAGCCTTAGTACTGACACTCAGAATTGACCTAAATTCATGGCCACCATCTGAGAATGGCAAATGGCCTCCATACATCAGTTTCTACTACCAGTTTTTGAGGAAAATATAGATAGATCAATAGATTGGTAGATACTGATGTCCTAAGTGATTCTGACTGTTTCACTAAAGATCAGCAGGAACATTAGAGCTAAAATCAGGCAAAGTGCAGTTTTATTTCAACATTGTGATCTGAATAAACCAAAGAAATTTATTTAAATGCAGGTTTTACATGGATTCTCTATGTATCAGCCTATAATAGGCAAAATTAAAAACGTGACAGACATATTAAGGTGTATCTCACAACTCCTAGTGCAGCACACCACCAGCAGACACCTCTGATTAAAAGCACTCCCTGAAATATGCACAGCTCCATTTAGCTGCAACAAAGAGCCAACTACTCTGCCATGCAAAGTGAATTTTATTAACTTGATTCAGAGTCTGTCACTCACTTTTCAACATCTTGCATGTACCTATAATATATGTCATGGTTAATCCATTTGATGGACTGTGTTTATTTGTGCTTCTCTGATGAACTCTTGGCAATTTGCCTGCCAGTACACATCCTTTACAACAACCTCTTGGAGTTCAAATTAGCAAAAAGGCTTTATATAGCTTGCTTTATTAATAAATAAGTAAAGAAATAAAGGCTACAAACTGTTTCTCTGCTTCTGCTGTCTATTGAGGTTAGCAAGGCTGCAGGCACTGATCTTTCATGGTGTGTAAATGGTGCTTGGTACAATGCCCATCATTCACCCCAGCCTTGCTGGGCTTTCCAGTGCAAATATAATAATATAAAGGCTTTTTTTAGAGCAAGATTCACCTTATCTCTCAGTAGTTGCACAAAAGATAAGTATCTCCTCCACACTAAATCATCAAAGCTTTCTCTCCAATTAACATTGAAAGCTACCTATAGACAATTTATAAGCCTTGTAATACATCTTTTAGGATAAATGAAACTTTTTATCATGTTTTTTTCTTCCTCAAAAATGAAATTCTGTGACATTACCAAAAAGGTATTATTCTTCCCCAGTTTTCTGTAATGAGTTCTTAAATTCACATGGCAAAATTTCCATGGTAAGTGTATTTCTGATAATCAAAATCCAGATCTTTAACAAAGCCTACAATTACTAGTTTCATGACTAAAACGATTTCTCCCTTCAGCAACTGACATTTTCAAACTTTAATGCAGGGAATGAGAACACACCATAAAGCAGTCTACAGTAAAAGATTAAAACAAGGAGCAAGGGGAAAAAGCATTTTAGCTTTAATTCTCACTACCACACCAGAGCAAGTGGGGAAAAAAAACAATTGTAGGAATCCAGGCAGGGTTGGCAGCACATTTTTGGCCATGGCCAGTGGTCCCAGCTCTGCTCAGACAAAGCACTACCATGGACACAGCCAGACACAGGCTCTTGAGGTGGTCTGGCTGCAAAGGAAGTATCTGGGCAGCATTTTCACACTGCGTGAAACCTCACTGTCTTCACCTGCTGGGCAAGTGCTCTCTCACGTATCAGCATCAAAATCCCCGTGACATTATGAGTCAGGTTTCCTTCAGGCATAAAGTACAGTTTCACTGCATGTGGCCTAAACTGGATGCAACCAAACAAGCCCAAAAAGGCAGTACTGAGAAAATCACTGCCTTCATGTATCAGATTAGTGTCAAAGAAAGGACAGTGGTTTGGAAATTTGGGGTTTTTTTTAATTTTTAATCTCTTGACCTTGATCATGCTCATATCAATAAAGTGAAATTAGTGTTTAGAAGAAAAGGCATATCTAAATCAATACAGCTGCAAATGAAGACAGCTCTGGATTACGAGAGGCTTGGGAAATGCAGCACCAGTTCTCTCCAATATCTTTTTGGAATTCCAAACTTAGTAAGATCTACAAATATTACTGGGTTTGCAACAACAGACACCAGGTACCTTCTAGCAGATACCATAGCACCCTACAAGGCAGCAGGCCAGGCCACTTTTTATTTTAATTTTTCACTACAAATGCAGGTCATTTGCAGCACAGTTAAGTACATCTTGGGGAATATTCCAAGCACAGGGCACTGCAAGAGCTTTTGCCAGGTCAGACCAGGAAGGTCATTCCAGACTCAGGTGTGCTCTCAAGTACAGACAATGCAGGCAGCTATTTTAGCCACAAGCCTGTCATGAAAAACCACTGGACACAAACCAAATTCTGCAGTGTCCCACTAATAAAACACAGCTCTCCCCTCCCCACAAGAATTCCATGGAAATCAGATAATCAACAAATGAGGAAGAACATACTTACAAGATTGTAGGGTATCCTTATCCCTACGAATATGTCAGCATATTTATCACAGCTTCCTGTCACCACATACAAAGAACATGTCTTTAGTGCAGTTAGTTTAATTTACAAGCTCAAAAATAATAATTTCTCACCTCTATTGACATTTCTAGGAGTTATTTTTGCCTTAAAATGTCACCATGAGGATCTGTTGAGCACATTACACATAACAGCTTGAGGCTTTTATCTGCCTAAACAACCAAATAATGGTGTTAGAAAAGTGTCTTTTCTGCTCTCAAGCATGTTCAGAAGCAAATTACACAAAGAAAAAGAGTGACCCAGTTCAGCAATGTAAATACATGTCACCTCACTGGCTTTCAAAGAGTAGCTGAAATAACGTTCAGATGCTGCAGCCTGCACTTCAGACAGCAAAGTCCATAAATATTCCCTATGATTAACAGGGCCAGATAAAGAGACAGTGTGCTGGTTTTGGCTGGGGTAGAGTTCTGACAGTCAGATCACTGCAGGGGTGAACTGACAGAGGTCACCCCAAAGGCCACGTTCTTATAGCTGAGGCTTTGCTAGGGAATCCTGTGAGCTGTATTTCAGATGCCTGCACGGCTTCAAGCAGCAGGTCAGCAAGAGGCACTAAGGAAAGACTAATTACCTACAGTGAAATCAGCATCACCAGAGTGTGCAAACTATTCCCCAAACCAGCCCAGAAATAATCCCTCTACATTTGCCTAAGAAAGCCACTCTGGGTATCTTCAATTTTTTCCTAACAGAATGTCTGCTTCACCTGTGCAAGTTATTTTAAAAGGTTAATAAAGATGTATTAATTTAATTCATAAGGCCTTTTCTTATAGCTGTGCTGATGAGACAAAGATGACCTGCTTTTGCAGTGTTTGATGTGTTTCACGTTTCTTTTTTGGGAACAAGCACCACGATGCCTTTGAAAACATGGACACACAAGACCTGCACATAAGTCTGAGGATCCAGCAGCCCTCACACTGTGAAACAGCTGGAAGGAACTTTTCAGTCCTCAAAACCTTTCTACAGCTGTTTATAATGAGAGTAAAGGAACACATCTTTCCAATCCAGCCTGGATGATTAATTAACTGATGCAACAGCAATGCTGCAGCTGCGTTTGCCAAGTTATCATCCTCAGGACCATAATTAACACGGAAGAAGTTCCAGTGGGAATCAGGCTTGAATGACATCAGTGATAACAATTAAAAGCTCCTGAAGCTTTTACGGCACTTCAGAGCAGCTTCTTCTTCTCTGAGCAACCCTTCAGTTCTGCCAAATGCCTCTTGGAGGCAGCTAAGGCTAAGTTTGTTTTCACTCGACTCCAGGATCATTCTGGCCAGCAGAAACCTCTGACCTAAGGTTTTGCTTCTAAAGTAACAGTGCCTTGATTATACTTCCCCTTTTATACCCACTTCGTTCATGTAAGCAATGAAAGCACAAGAGGAAAGTGCACAACTGAAACGGGAATTGGGGGAGATTTCTCCTTTCAGCCTGCCTTTTGGATTTGCTGGTGAATTCTGTAGTTCAAGGAGGCAAGAAGCCATAAAGCTGTCTGACTATACTTAGCTTTACCCCAGTGGAGTTTTGGCTCTCTTCTGCCACTCTCTAAAACTTCATGGCTCTTAGCTGTGGGTATTCATGCCTCATGGCATAAAATCCAAACACCAGACTGAAGCAGTTATATTCACATAGTGTATTCTAATATTTTTGTCTCATCTAGTGGAGATATTCCCATTTCCACCCTTGATTAATGCACTGACCCAGTGTGCAAGATTTCCCAATTCCTCCCAGAGAATTAATCTACCCACAGACAGCAGCTCCTAATGAGGCAACACAGCTCTCTCTCCTCTGAAACAAATGCAAAGAGAGGACATCCTTGATCTTTTATTGCCTAAGTGTTTCTGGTGCAATGATCTACTTGCAGCTGACATTTGAAACTTGAAGCTGCAGATGGGATTTGAAGGTCATCCAAACACAGCCTTAAACCTGCTCTGTTTTGCTCCCTAACGTAGCCTCCATACAAGTCTCTGGTTGTAAGTTATCCTTAGTACGTTCTTTTCCTCCAAGTTGATCATCTGGTATATCAATTTATGACTGGGTGGATAAGAGCAAAAATACTTTCACAGAGATTTTCCTAATTATGTCTCCATTTAAAGCAGTAAATGTGGAAAACTCAATTTTGTCTTTTAACTTACACTGTTCAAAGAAAAAATAAAATCTCTTTTTCCCTATAATCACATGGCACTTTGCTAGAAATAGACTTCCATCATGAAATTTTGTGGTTAGATATCTGTTGTATCTTTTTGGGACAGCGTGTTAGAGATACTGTGACATTCCCTAGGCTAATAAGTGGACTTAAAAGAATTTGTATTTCTAATTCAAAAGTGTAGGGTTTTATACCTATCTACATTTGAGCTAAAAGGCTACCTATGTGTTTGCATAAAAAACTGACTAAAGTCTTGCGCAAAGGATCAGCCCACATCTGTATGACACTTCAATCCTACTTAGGCCTATTCAAAATATCACTAACATTCTTCTAACACAAATAAGACAACACCACTCTGGATTAGGTAATGGGAGATATGCTTACTGTGCTGGTCTAAGTGAGAGAGAAGGAACAACACAGCATTACTAGGTTATGCTATCACCCATGGTTTCTAACCCCCTTGGATATACCACCCTCTTCTTAAATAACCTCTCATACATCATGGCCTGCACCTGCCCTCTTAGATCATGCTAACCACTGGAATCAGTAATGTTGAATCCCAGAGCAGGAGAGAAGCTGTAGCATTGAGGAAAGGCTGAGTTGGTCTGTACTTAGGAGAGAACCATCACAGAACTAGGGTCAGCCTTCACTGGCATCAGTGGCAACACAGACACAAAACTTCCTGATTGTGGTGCTCTGAATGCCATTAAACACACTCAAAATGACTTGCTATAAAGACCTCACTATTTTAAATTACGTACTTGCTTAGTAAACAAATTCAGGCTCACTTAGGAAGCAGACAGAACTCAGTAATAAATGCTTCTCAAATAAAATCCCAAAAATCTAGTGATGCAAGCCACTTCACACAGCAACCTCCAGCATGAGTTTAAACCATGAGAGTAAATGTTGCCAGACAAGGCCTTGAGCCACCTCATTCGTGCCACATCCTCAGCAGGCAGTTCTGTTCACTGGACAGGCTTGACACTTCACACTCCAAGGAGAAGGCCAGCTTACAGGTGACAACAGATGGCCATGATGGGGAGAGGCCATGCTCAAAATGTGTTCCACGACTGCTGTCTCAAGTTATTTTCATTCCCTGACTTACTGATTTCATTACCATGACCCAGTGTGACAATACTATTGGTGATGGTACACATAAGTCTCAGGAAATGCCTGCTGAACAGACACTTTACAATGGATTTCTCTAACAGTGGCACAAGTGTCAGCATGTTTTCTCACTGATTTTGTATGCAGATTACCTCTGGGATTCTTCATCTCCCATAATTTGCACCTCTTAACATTTCTCCTGTAGCAAATCTGAAAATTTGGGGAGGTGATTTTGCAGAGCATCTTCTGCAATGTCCTTTAACATTTCTCAGAGCAGTTGGAAAGGGAAGCTGTTCCACAGCTCTTGACCCCACCATATGGCAGTGGTTAAACTCAGCCCTTAGATCATCTGCACATTAATAGGAGCACCTGTGTCAAGTCAAGAATGGCTGTTGTGGACATCAGGAAAGGCAGAAAACCACTATGGGCAATCATTTTAATCATTAAAGAGCCTGGTCACCAAATGAGGGAACACTGATTTAACAAAGTTCCTTTACTGTACTGTGCATTAAAATCATTAATCCTCAAAGCTCTGTAAAATGGACCAACACAGCTGTTTGTGAGCAGCTGTCTTCAGCAGGGAAACCAAAGGCCAAGAGGAAAGAAAGTCACCAGGTGTTAGCTAAACTACATGTTAACAAAGTCGAGGTAACACCTGACACTATATACATTTATAATCCTGCTGGTTTTCATTCTGTACAGCTATGCCACACATGGAGAAAATGTTCAATGACAGGCTGGACAGCACACTGGGTAGCAATTTGCATGAATGCAACCAAGAAGGATAGAGGAATTCTAAAATTAATCTCAGGGGCTTGTCTAAAACCACATCAAAGGCATAATCATGGCAGCAGTAGCCATACCCAAACTCCTATGGAGCCTGGGAAATAACAGCAATTAAGTCACAGGGATAGAGATTTCATCTCAGTCTATTCACCAAAACACACAGGTTCTTTGCAGGCAGCTGAGCCACTGTGACCTCCCTTGTACTGTTACCCAAACTATCCCAATTAAAGATGTTATGTCATGT
Organism: Platysteira castanea; assembly: GCA_013397175.1. NCBI lineage: Eukaryota > Metazoa > Chordata > Aves > Passeriformes > Platysteira > Platysteira castanea. The sequence goes on from VYXC01007313.1 coordinate 989,004, forward strand.
GACATATGGCAAGTTACAATCACACCCCTGATGTGTAGACAGCAGCAACAGAAGGCTTTGATTCCTGCATACCTGGACTTCAGCAACAGAAATGTAGTTCACACTCCTGTAAATGGCACCATTCCCACTCTCCTAATCAGACTCTGTCTTCAAAAAATCCTGACAGTCTCTTTCTGGTTCTATCAAAACACTCATGAGGACGACTTAATAGTAGAGGTAAAGCATTGTGAAAGTAATGTTCTGCCTTACACGGAGATACAACTGAAACACAGCACTGAGCTCAAATGGTTCATCCCAACTCAAAATGGAGAAGAATACAAGATTCTTTAGAGTCAGCAGACTTGAGACACAGGCCCATCACTGCCTTGTTACAGGAGGTACAAAAAGCACTTATGGGCTGTTCATGTGACCCAGAGAAAAGCTGGACATCACAGTGATGGAAGGAGGAAATCTCACCAATAATAATGTTGTGGAATATACACTTTTTTTGTCCAGAAGTCTGTTGACAGCCTCATTTTCAAGGAAAAAAAGGTAATGTTACACAAGGAAACCTGTCCGCTGAATCTAATGCCACCCCCTGTACTCAGGACACAATTAAAGTCAACACACAAACCAACAGTGAATCAAACAATCACCTAATAGCACCGTATTTACTAATTTCTGCTTTTGGAGCCATCCCTTCTGGAAAAGCCAGAGCAGAGAGCTACAGGAACACAGTGCTTGGGGAGGTATCTAGGGAATAACACGCACTCTAAAAGTAGTCTAAAAGTATAGGCTCTGCCAGCACTAGCTCTGGGCCATGTGCAGGTCCCAAATGCCCTACAGAGCATTACCAAGACAGAAATACTTATTATTTAGTTTAACCAGGATAGAAACAAAACTGAAAATTATTTGACTGGTGTGCAGCAGTTTAACCCAGGCATCCTAGGCATTTTCACACCAAGCTCCCTCAGTGCTGAGATAACACAATGGCATTTCTCAGTTACCTGCATAGCAAACAGCCACCTGATTGACCCAGTGCAACCCTAATGTAATTTTGCTAATTCCACTGTGCTGACTTTAGAGTTGAATCTGTCCCCTAGATGCTACATTGCTCCACTTCACACAGCTAACGTGTGTGACTAAAGCTCTGCTCAGCTCCAGATGGCCAAATGTCAAAGAAATTGAAAAACGGTGATTGCCAAATCTCTGCTGGGAAAAAAAAAATAAATATATACAGAAGAAATCAGAGGGATCATGAATTCAGCATCAGAAAACATAATGCAACCTGCTGTCTTCTGTTTTATTGTTCAAGGCACTTACCTTGTAAAAGGTAATGAAAAGATGCAAAGGTCATGAAAACCTGCAACAAATCCCTACCCCTGGCTACTGAAACAGCATCTCAGCTCTCTCCATCCTGCTAACAGTGTTTATGTCCTCCAAGACAAAAAGCCACCAAGCTCTAGAGTAGGGGTAAGACCTCCATGTCCCTACTGGCACACAGGCAATTCCAAAGTATTAAACTTAAATAACAACTATATTCAGATACTCTGCTTTCTTTAAAGAAGGTATGACCATAAAGAGAACTATACACTACAAAAAAGGGGTTTAGTCAACTGAATAAAAGCATCTATACACAATATGGGGAGTTCCTCATGGTCTTAGCAGTTTTCCAGTATGCCAGGATGGCAAGAGAATTCATCAGAGCTACTCAGTTCAGTGCAGTGTTTAGCCTGGAGAGAGGAAAGGAGAAAGGGAGGAAGGGACAGCAATATTTTGATTAATATACAGAAATGGAACTCATTAAGAGTGGGATCAATTTCCAAGTTCTATACAACTTCTCTTCTCTGCACTAACCTACATCTGACATCAGTCATAACACTCCAGAAACAGCTTAAAGTAATTTTCACACCTTCCATCTAGGACATCATGTCCTAGATCAGATAAAGCAGATTCTATATGAAATACAGATTTTACCTAGACTCCTGTAACTGCCAGGATGAATGATCCCCAAAGATCCCCAATGCCCACTGTCATTGTTTCAAATAGGGGAATGCTTATTCAGCTTAATGTAGCTTATGAATCACTGTATACAATTAAAATTATTTAAAACATGCCAAAGTATAACTATCTTCATTATCTTCATTATCAGCTAAATTTCATAATAACTATATATTCTTGAGGCTCTCTGTTCTGCTCACATATATAATGAATGTGTGAACAGCCCTTGTTTTTAAGTCTCCAAAACAGGGATTCATACCAAACACACCTGAACAAAACCTTATGTCCCATAGCACAGAACCCTGTGTAGTAACAGGGTGCTGGGTTTGGCTGGGATAAAGTTCATTTCCCTCATGGTATCTAGTAGGAGACTCTGTTTTGGATTTGGTCTGGAAGCGATGTTGATAACAGAGACATGTCTTCACTATTGCTGAGCAGCGCCTATGCAGAGTCAGGGTCCTTTCTGCTCCTCACCCCACCCCACCAGTGAGCAGCCTGGGAGTGCACAAGGAGCTGGGAGGGGACACAGCCAGGACAGCTGACCCCAACACAGGGACAGTCCAGCCCATGCAGCGTCATGTTCAGTATATGAAACTGAGGAAGAAGAAGGAAGAGGCAGATGTTTGGAGTGGTGGCGTGGTGCCTTCCCAAGTCACCATTGCCCATCAGAGAGCCCTGCTTCCCCGGGGATGGCTGAACACCTGCCTGCCCAGGGGAAGCACTGAATAATTCCTTGTTTTGCTTCACTTGTGTGTGTGGTTTTTGCTTTCCCTATTAAACTGTCTTTATCTCAACCCACGAGTTTTCTCACTTTCGCTCTTCCGACTCTCTCCCCATCCCACTCGGAAGGCAGTGAGTGAGTGAGTGGCTGAGTGCGGATGAGCCACTGGCTGGGGTTAAAGCACAGCAGTTACAAACTGCTGATGGTGAAAGGGCCTTGAAAAGGCTGTGTGCCTCATCCTGCGCCCAGGCACCTGTCCCTACAACCAGTCCTATGCTCAGTATCTTCCTCTGCTTCAGATCACACCAAAAATCTGACCAATTCCTCTCTCTGACTGGCACAAATCTGAAATTATTCTCCTGGAGTTCCACTATCAAAAATTACTTTTTGCCAATATATTCTTTGCCCATAAAATAAACACTGAAGTTTCTAAACAGTTGTTCAGTCAAGAAACAGATCAGAAATAAAAGACATGCTGATTATTTTCGTAGCACTCAGAAAAGATCAAATTTCTATGCCTGCCTCACCCTCTGATACTGCAGCGTATGCTCAAGTGTAGCACAGTACTGCTGGACATATTCAGAACAGGAAAATAACCATTTTAGAAAGGCTTTTAAATTCCAGTTCCTAGTGGAAAATGAATTTGATACTAAACGTTTGTGGTCCCAAGACCAACTCTTAAGAATAGAATGTTTACAGAATCCATAAATACTGGTGGTGAATAATGTTGGACAGAATGAAAAGACGAATTAAAGATTTCCTACTGGATTATTCTGCATTACAGAAATTAAGAAGGGTGGGGCAGAAAATTAAACTTAATAGAGTCCAAAAACTATTTCAGTCCATGATGAGTATTGTTTCTGGAATTCAGTCTTCAGGGGAAGAAACATCAATTAATGTTTTACTAAAGACTCCACACTTTAAAGAAATTCTGAGTAGGCACAGGAACATGCACTATAAATGCAGCAATGCTCTCCCATAGTGGTGTCAAAACACTATTTTTTATCCTAGAATTTGGAAAAATCTCAAATGAACAACATTTGTTGCTGGAAATCAGAAAATGAGAACACAGTAAGTAAACTGAGATTTCCAGCCAGCATGAAGGAAGATAGATTCCGTCTAAAACCATCAAATTTGGAACTGTTAATAACATTACTGGTGTTTAGGCAGCAGCAGTGATTCCTCTGGAATTTATTTTCTCTTCCTGTTATTTTTTCTGTCTCCTCGATTTCATTAAGTGTATTTTGTAAACAGAAAAACTACTGCTACATTCATGGAAACACTTTTGATCAGTTTTGCCTGCACCTGTGGGTGCCTTTAGACAGGTCAGAAATCAAAAGTACATTGTAATTAACCCATTCCCGGTGAGTTAACACAGGACTTTGGTTCCCGTATTTTCTAGTTTCTTTACAGGCCCCAGCTGATGAGGTTTCCTCATTGCCCTAGGATATCTCCTAATACTTCTGTTTGAAACAGCAACTCGCAGTGCAATGAAAGCATTAGCAGAAAAAAAATTAAGTATGTATTGAGGGAAAGCAGCAGATCCTACTTTTAAGTAGACCGTGTAATTCAGCAGGATGGAAACACACCAGGGCTGGAGCTGTTGAGTCTCACTTAAGATTAGCCCTTTGCTAGGAAACATGGAAACAGGGCACCCAAGTTGGTTTTGTATTTTTCCCCCAAAAGTCATATGCTTGCACACGTGTTCCCCACTCCCTTTCCAGGCCCTACGCTTGTGTGATACTGCTAGAGAAGCATAACTTCATAAACCTAATTGCTTAAAAATAGGATCTGGCAGAGCACCAGCTCCTAGATCAGTCTGTGAAGCGTTCAGAGGTTTTAGGCAGCAAAGAGTTTTTCCTCAGGCTATTACATTCCAATACTTTCATCCACTCCCTTCAGAAAATCACAGAAATATTTGCAGCAATTCCAAGGGCAGCTGCTCCAGCACCCACTCCCCTTGACTGCTAGGCTACTTGGAGGACCCAAAAAATAAAGAAATAAAAATAAAAAGTGTTTTGACACCAGAGCACTTGTAACTCCTTTCTATAACTCTCTAAATGTTCTCTATTCCCATTTCTTTTAATCTTCTTTAGATTCGGGGCCATTCTGTCTGTGTCAGTTCTGCTTCTCTACCATTTTGAAGGATTTCCACAAACACTCTCCTGCCTCTCTTGCTTTAGATATGTTTCTTTTGCTCACCATTCTCAGGTGAGCTCTCCCACTCTCCACAGCTCCTGCAATCTCCTTCACTCACTGCTCTCATGCCTTCTCAGCCTCCAGAGGAAATGGTAGGAAGCAAATTTAGTAAGGGTAGAAGGCTCAATCTTGACCTTGCTTCCCTGGAAAACTGAGTCGTAATCTAATAGCAGCATATAGATCTTGCTGGATCTGTAAATCTGGAGGAGAGGTTCAGCTATGGAAGCTGAGTATCACAGAAAAACCATTTCATGTAACCCCCATAATCTTTCAGGAAGAGAAATTGTGTGGAACGGAGCATGAATTAATCTCCTCCCCTCCTTCAGCTGGCTGCATAGGTGGTTCCAGTTTCTTTAGCTGTTCTCCACACATACACTCCCAACCTGTCTGTGTGTACACGCCCCTGCACATGCACACAGCCACCAACGGGATCTCTGCTGGGGTTACCCCTTCCCTGCACTTCCAGCCACTGGACCCATTAGTTCCAGCTGGCTGCTCCTGACCTACCCTCTCCCAGCCATTCCCTGGGGCAGCAGCACCAACAACCTTTACTAAAAATACCTCCTGAGCATCATAAATAGCAAGATGGTAGGATTCTTAATCCCCTTCAGGCACGTAGTCTCTTTGCTTTTGATAAATACAGAGTGGCAACAATGGGCAGAGAATAAAATGCATCTTACAGTATTGGTCTGCTTGGCCTGTGCCTTGCAGAAAGGAAAAAATGAGGACTCCCAGTATCCACAAATGCTGTCAGCAGAGGACAAGAGAAAGAGAGGAAGATTTCTATTTCAAGAAGTCACAAAGTCTCCCAAACCTAAATTTTGAACATTTTTAATCCAATAGGATTAATCGGCCAAACCACGAGACCAGCGCTCCTAAAGAAAACCTTAGATCTGCAGAGTTCCTGCGTCAAGCAGGGAGCCAGTCAGCAGGAAAACTCAAAGGAGGGGAAAGGTTGGCTCTTGCCCTGCTGAACTTTTGTACCACCACAAGCTGAACAGAACAAGCCAAATGCACAGCACCAGGCCAGCCTGGCAGAAGGAAGAGCAAGACTCAGCCCTTTCATGCCACTTGACTCTTCAAACACTTAGGCAAATGCTACATGAACCTCTCTACACCCCTGCCACACAGATGTGAAAAACCCTCACACTACCTAAGGACTGAGGTCATGCTATATCTGATAATAAAAAATATGTTAAGGAACCCAAAATCAGCGGCCATTTGAGTTTAAGTTTTCAGCCATTTTCCTTACTGAATGTATTAGGGTAGAAAATCAAAAGTTCCAAAGAAAGTCCAGTAGTCTGCAAGCTTTGTTAACACCTATAATTCCAAATATACAAAAATCCCAGTGTACAATGAAAAAAAACACACTAGACGGCTTTTTGGGTTTTTTTACATTCTCCTATAAGTTTTATAATAATAAAGCTAGAAAATTTTCCCCTATCCAGCTGCAGCCCTAAAGCAAGGGCATCACAAGTGCTGTTTCCTGCATAAACATGTAGGAAAATATTTACTATGTTGCAAGCACGAAAACAAATATGGTATCACTACAGCCACTATAATGCAGTCATGGACACTGGCAATTTGAAAATTTCAAATGGCATTTTCAAAAAGATGGAAATAAAGACGATGGTATTGGAATTTTGTTGCAAATCAATCAAACCATATAGTTAACGAGAACGTTTTTCTTTGAAACATAAGACTCCAAATGTGCACTGCACATCTAAATGCACAAAACATTTTTGTCATTCATCCCAAATATCAAAACATCTGTCAACAGAAAATAGAAAAAAGTATTTATAGACATTTTTGGACAGAGATTACTTCAGGTCAAGTCCAAAAGCATCCTTAAGCTGCAATCATCAAAATCTTTTATCAGTTATTTTGGATTTAGCTAGTGTTACTAAGAGAAAAATATAACATAGGCTTTTTATAGCAGCTGCCAATTCAACAGTGATCAAAGTTTTATTATTCTTCCTTAGATCAAAGCCTGGACTGAATAATTTTCAGATTATCTCCAGCTCATAAAGTAGAATAAACAGTTTTGGATAACCACATTATTATATAACAATACTGTCTTCTTGCAATAAGTTTTGTTCTTATTTACATATGCCACAAGTTTTTAATGGATTGTCTGATTATCAATTAATTATTTTACTGGCTTATGAGGACAATAAAAGAGAAACTTGTACAGCAGCAGCAGAAGGCCATAGAAACATTCACATGGTGTCTTGTGCATCCACATTTATATGCTGAGGACATTCATGAGAAGAGGTAAAACCAAGATTAGGAAAGTAAGACTGGGCATACTTCCAGTGAAAGGTAATAGGTTTTACAGCTCTGCTCGTTATAAACCAGTCAAGACATCTGGAGATCTCCTCCTGTGGGACAGAGGCATTCACACAAACCTTGGCACAGCCTGTCCATGCCTGACACGCCCTTCCAACTGGGATAAGGAATGTCCTAGGTAGAGAAAATCAGTATACTCATATTATGTTGGCTTTCATTAGCAGGTATGAAATATTGCTACATGGATAATACTCAGCACTATTCTTTTTGCAACTAAACTTAATTGTAAAGGTGCTTAGATTTGTGTTTCACTCAGGTGTGCTTTCAGTCAAGAAAAAAATTATTTTTCTTGTTTTGGTTTTCATTCTGAGAAAACCATTGATTTCCACACTGTCTGTTGACCACTGGCTCAACTGTGTTCTGGTTCTACTGAACAAGGTATTTACTGTTATCTTCAGTGACACAGAAAGTCCTAAATTTATATCTTCTTTTACACCCTAATTGTATGAAATTCATTCATCTTACACAGTCTTTCTGGTCTCCCACAAATGTTGATTAAGAGAAGTGGCAACCCAGGACACCAGAGAAAGCCATTATTTTGGCATAAACTGTTTTGCATATTCTCTGAGAAGGGCCAAGAATTAGAGCTGGAACACTTTTTTCAGATTTGTTGTTATTATAGGCTCTTAGCTATGTTTCTTTATCATTAACTAGGTTTCAGCTCTTATATAACCTGGTTGTCTCCCAGACTTTGTAATGCCAAAAATAAACTGAAAGCTTTCATCACTAGTTAAAAGGAAACTGTAATTTGAACAGCAGTTTTGCTGACTTCTCTGTTGATCAAAGATGCCTCATACGAGCCTGATGTAATAGAAACAAAATCAGATTTATAATAACAGTAATTAAAGCACAATCTTTTCACTGAGTGAAATCTCACAGTCCTTACTTGTATAAGACTTCTACTGGAGGAAACAGTAGTTAAAATGAGAGCCCATTTATTAAGTTGATGTACCAGTTACAGCAAAGGGAATGACAAGTATCAAAAAAATGTTGCAAAAACTGTTCCAGCTTCACACTTTTTATTAAAATGTGTCTATATCTATGATGATACATGACCTGTTTTGCCATTCCAGAAACAGAGTAAGATATATTTATTAGTAAGGACGCAGTAAACCAGAACTTCTTATCATGCCCTTCCTGTAGAGCGCACTGTGCTAAGACCACTCACTTCTCTGATTGACCTCCAAACTTCTAAGTACCATGGCAATAACCCACCAGGGAAAAAGTCTGTGAGTAAGAAATAGAAAAAAACATTGCTGGCTTCATCAATGAATAGTAACACATACTGCAGTCTTCAGCATGCTCCAAAGAGAGCTAAGCACAGGTCTAAAGGCTTCAGGGAGTCAGAACCTCACAATTTGCTGGCTGGCTTGGACTGGTTTTCTTGTACCACCCTCTAAGATGAAACTGCAAATACACCACAGGGGATAAAAGTACCTTTTGCCTCACCTTTGAGAACATCATCTTCTCGATGTTTCCTATTTCACGCTTCTGTTCAGTGAGCCCTCAGTCACAGCTGCACAGAGCAGGCATCTGTCCCGTGGATTTCTCCCTGCAATCCTGCCAGCACAGCAGGAAAATGCCAGCAGCCTCTTCTCTGGAGGTAGAGGGCATACTGGTGCCATAAAACACTCTGGCTCATCACACTTTTTTATACACCAATCTTTTTTACAATGATGAGAACAGATCTCCTTCCTCTTCAAAATGTGGAGCTCAGAGGAGCAGAGTAATAGTTTTCAACATGAAGCGCATATGATCTTCTCTATCCATGAAGAAATAACTCCAAGGACATGAAAGTTGGCCACAACAAACTTTGCAGCAGCACAGAAGCCAACCCAGGCTGCAAAACCCACACAAGAACTTGTGCAGGTACTCACAGGCAGCTCCTATTCAGCTCTCACTAAAGCTCTGCTCTTTAACTCAAGTATGTGCATGTGAACAGCAGGCACTGCACTGTGGATGTGGCTGCATTTCATCAGTTACATGGAGCAAACTGACTCGCCAAAGCCCTAACTCTGGATTAAATTCTGGACTGCAAATAGGGAAAGAAGAACGTAAAACAACCCATCACACTGGTGTACCTTGCTGAAGCCTGTCTGGCCCAACCTTGTTTACAAACTAAGGATTTCTCTCCACAACATATGGGACCACTAAAAATACAGAATGTAACGCAAAAGAATGGTTACAGAACTGGGTGTGAGCTTCTTAAAATTTATTTCTTTCTGAAAAAATGACACAGTAAAGGCTGAGTATTTAAAAATAAAAGCATGTCTCACAGTTTTTCTCTGGTATTGCTGTTTAATGTTTAGGAGTTTTCTTTAGCTTTTAATGAAGAAAAACATCTAATTATAAAGATACTGTTTGCCTAAGCACTATGTGATAGAAGAATTAAAGGTTACTTGCTGGACTCAGAACTCGCAGGCTGAGTCTGCTTTCCACAGTGTGATTCTGCCTTAGCACTGCAAAACTAAGAAATACTACACCAGCCACATGAACTACCCATGTGTGGTTTTCATCTGCAATTACTAACAGATTAGATTTAAAAATAATTTGAAATGTTCAATTCAAACCTATTAAAAGAAAAAAAAAAAAAAAAAGAAGTCCCCAAAAGATTGTTTTCAGAGACTGTGAAACACATGAGGTTCTGGTGTTCTTCACTAAAAGCAATTTTGCTGGCTTTTCCTTCCATAAGCTGATGCTTATTTTCCTTCTTTGCAATTCCTTTCAAAACCATGCATCTAAAATAGACTCTACCTCATTGTCCCAGTTTCCTCTTGTTGTTGCCATTAGTCTATGCAACTTTTTCCATGCATTCAGGACAAATTTTCATTAATTTCAAAGGTTTAACAGCACAGACTAAGCTTTGTTGAGGGGGTGAAAAAGATGGCACAAAGCACCAAACCTTAAAAAGGACCCACTTAAAAGAGATACTGCTGTTTAAATCAGATACCTCTGTAAAATATTCTTCTTTCCCACTGAAACAAAAGCTCTATGATCCCTAAAGATTCAAGTGCAGGTACTGGTTCTCATGTACAGACACGTACTGCTTTCAGTGATTTGATGATCCAGGTGTTGATTCTGAGCTACTTAAGCCATTAAATTGAGGTTCAAGCCCTAAAATAAGTATCTAGTGAAAACAGCGTAAGTCATTACATGTATTTAGAAGAAATAAATAGAAAGTACAGACAGAATTAAATAACAGTATGAAATCAGTACAGAAGAAATTCAGGGCAAAAGCTGAGGAGAGAAAAGCTCTCAGAGCCAGTTCCAAATCCTGCCCTGCATAGGTGTTCCAAGTGGGAACAGCTGTGTCGGCATGACTGCACACACAGCCTGCCTCAGGTAGAGCTGCAGAGCCCCAAACCCTGCCAAGAACACGTTCCTTCAGGCTATGGAGCCTTGCAGCAAGGAAAATGGGGAAAATCACTAGGACTGGAAGCAGTAAAACTACAATACTTAACTACTATAAACATACTAAAATTCTCCACTTCGAAAATGAAGGAAATGTCCAGCCAGCTCACACTGCCTCATTCTCCAGGTCACTTGGCCCAAGAGCGTTTTGTAACAGCCATGAAATAGTCACAACACAAATTAGGGACATTATGACATGCCTGAAAGGAATACCTCTGACAACAAGTGGAAAAAAACAGCACTAGGTTTCAGAAAAGGATACAGCAGCCACCTCTTGAGTGGCTGGTTCCTTTAGATATGAGCAGTATTACCCTGAAAATCACAGACCGTAATAAAACATTGACCAGAAGATCCCAGCAGCAAGTTTTAAATCACTCAGCATAGACTTCAATCAAAACCATTGCTGCCAGCAACAGCAGCCATGTCTACAGCTATCTGAGCAGAAGAAGAAGATTTGGAAAAGAAAAATAAAGACTGTTAATGGTAGGAACTCAAAATTCAGTATGTAAATTTCCCATTGAAAAATCTGTTTTCTTCACAGAAAAGTTCCCAACTGTGAGATAGATCAACCAAGCAATGTGCACAGTGTCCATGGAGAAAGAACTGCTACCAGACCACAACATAATGAGTCAGAATTTATCACCCGCTGTTAGAACGCTACTATCAACTTGTGTAAGAACAACTGAGGAGCCTGAGAAGAGGCCCAGAAGGCAGAAATTCCCCTGTTCTGACCTGACCCTCAGATTGAGGGAGAAGAAAAAAAAAGTTCAGGACTTTTCTCACCTGCAAAATGAGGACAAAGCCTCTCTCTCACCATTGTCATGGTGATTTATTTGTCTGAAATGAGAAGTGTTTGACCTACATTTTTTAAAAAATCATATAGGAAATAACAAGGATTGTTGTATAAAGTAAGTTTTCAAGCTAAACAACTCTACTACTTCAACTGTTGAGCAGCTAAAAACTGCACCTGCCTTCTCTACAATACCCACATTTGCAGCATCAGAGTGGCACACCAGAACCTGTTAATACTGGGCAGCAATAAAACTGTTCAACAGTAGCTTCAGTAAAAATTCCATGACTTTTTAATGAAAAAAAAAACACAATGCTTTTGATAAACCTCCTATTTCACATGTCTTCATTTTCCTGAAGTAGTTGCCTACTGGACTAAATACAGCTCATGCTAATTCTTTCAACATTTAAGAAAAAATTAGCAAAGATCTTTGTATTTGATCACACCAAACACTCCCATTTGTGCCCGTTTGCTCTAGCGTAACTGAAGATTATACTAGTTAAAAATAGCCATTTTTCCATTAACTTAGACCTTCATGATAACAAGTAGTTTTGACAGTTTTTAAGTAGTGTGAGATAACATGCACAAGTAGGTCACAGTTATACTTGGCTTTAGAAAAATGTCTTTCATCCAGGGAATTTACAGCTCTTTGCAAGCAAGCCCTTAGGTAAGCAACAATCTATAAGACTTACTCCAACACCCAAATTCACTCATGTATGAGTCCTAACAGCAACTACTTAACAACAGCTGAAAGTAGAATATTAAGCCTTTTGCAAACTGCAAAACTAAAAAGCCTGACTGACGTCAATGGCAGCTCTCCACTGATCCCAACAGGCTGTAGAGCAGGATGTGAGAATGCCCTGGGAAGGACTCCAACTGGACAGGGAAGATAAAAGTGATTTTTCAAAGTTCGTTTCAGCTCCTAGTTCAGTTGCAAGATTTCCAAAATGATTATTTGTTCAAGCTTCTGGGAATACTCGTCTGTGCTGCTTCATCTGGCATTTGGTCAACACATCTGCTAAAACCATACTGCAAGGAAAGTGGTGGAAGAATGTTAGAGACCTTTTATTTACATAACAACAGCAGGTGAGGGACAGGTGTGAAGGACTGCAACAACATAGTCTGTGAAGAGTGGAAGGAAAAAATGAAAATTTCAGAAAATTCATTTTACAGCTCAGGTGAGCCACTACTCCTCAGAGCAGCCCCTCTGAAAAACTTAGCTACCATTATTTCCATTGTACAAGTAGGGAAGGAGAAAATGCTTTAATCCAGAGTTTTATTTAAGGAAAAATTACATGAATTTGTTTTATTAGTTATACTTTATGTATAGACTTATAATCTCTCATAATTTCAGTGACTATATGGGCAGTTTTGGGCTAAATAGCAACAGGGAACTAAAGCAGAAGAGTTAAAAGGAATGGTCCAAAAGTTGAGAGGTACTGCTGGATTTCAGGAGTTTCTTCTGTCATCTGTTGCAGTCATTTCACTACACCATGCTGCCTCCTGGAGCAAAAGAGATGAATAGAGAGCTGCACAGATTGAACACTGATAATACCGTGATGTTTTCTACTATTCCTTGAATATCTTCTGCAGTTTAGTAAGAAAAATGGCACGGGTGAATGTTTAACTCTTTTGCTATGCTAGTTATTCTTGGTATATAATCAACAAGCAGACAGCTCCAAGTGCTTGATGAATTCAGAATAATAATGATCACCTTTGGACATCTAACATCACATAAAATATTAACAATCAATATTCGCTGAGCTTGCAGACCATAATGATACCGTGGTTTTAACGAGACTGCATATGCATGAGGTAATCTGCCTTCATGAAGCAAAGGGTCCCTACCTGGCACTTGAACAAAGCCCTAGGCCCTTTAAGACTCACTTCTTACTTGTGCTACATTCTCATGAGTAACCTCATTAAGACCTGTCATACCATTAAGTGCGTAAAAGTAAGTTTCTGTGTTGAATTTTAACAGCAGTCGTGTTTAAAATGATTAATAATAACAATGGTCTATAATTTTTTACACACAAACAGCCTTTGGTCAGCACTGAATAAATCTATTTATTTGCCCAGACTCACATATTTTCCACATAAATCTACCTGTTAAACCTAAAAAGGATATATGGATAGAAATTAATATCTTCATCTGTTTCATGAATCTTATTCACTACTTCCCTAAAGTCCTAGGGGCTGTCTTGCTCTCTCTCTCTCTCTCCAATTAATTACTTTGAAAAAACGAGATGGCACGAGAGGGACTGAGAAAGAACTCACTTTCCTTCTCCAGGCAGCTCTCCAGCAGAATTAAGCAGGCATCAAACATCATGTGTTGTGCAGATGAATGGGAAAGAGGGACAGTGGGGGGAGAAAGCAGAATATGACCAGTGGAAACGTTCCCTGGCTTCCCATTCTGTATGGTTCCGTTTTTGTGAGTCTTCTGCAAAGCTGAAATTGCAACGTTTTTATGTCACTTTCTCAAATCCAGGTACCCTTCAATGACAACAAATCTACTCCAGGTTATAAAGCTTTGCTGGGTGCCCCCCACAAGTACTAATGCAGCTTTAGCACAGCACTGACCCTCATATACTTATTGTTCTTCCAGAAATGGATTCTTTGGAGACCAATTCAGTCCATTTCTCCCTAAAGCAAGAAATCTACTGTTCCATGAAGAATTATGCCACTCTAACACCATTTATTATTTATATCTAAAATGGGCGTGATGCTTTAGGAGTATGGCCACAGCCACAAAATGCAGACAACCTTTTAGCAGTCACACGATGTCTTCAGTGTGCATGAAACTCCTTTGGATGTCAACAGGAATCCAAGCAGATGAAAAGAGCTGGTCCATGCTGAGCAGTATTCAATACATGTAAATGCAGAGAGATCAAGGGATGAACAAATAAGATGCATCCTTCCTTTCAGGCGTTTGTCAATTTGTAATATATAATTTTTATAAAGTATTTGTTTCAATTCAGAGATAGCCAGGGAGTGGTTTTACTTGTCGTTATTGTGCAGATAATTGTCTGTCTTCAGGAAATGCTTACAAGTATTTCTGCTTTGTTATGACAACATTCAGAAAATGCTTAACTTTATTTCTCCAGTCCTTTAATTTGTACTAACTATAACAAAAACCCTAAATCATCAGTCTTTGTGCCACACCTGTGCCAGTTTCTCATACTGGAAGGAGAACTTTGGGATGAGATCTGCAATCAGTAAGGCTGATCCCCAGCCCAGAATGGGCAAACACACAAATGCATGCAACAGACAAAGGCTATTCAAGTTCAGGCCATAATTTTTAAAAATGCAAATCTGAAGTAAAACTCAAAACGTTAATTTCAAGCCAGATGCAAACGTCCATCAGAGGTACAATCTGACGACTGGATTTACCACCACACCCTACCAGGAGCACTTGCGTTACCAATGACAGGACAAGCCGGATGCCTCATTGCGCTCATCAGACACCCAGTTCCAATCCGTTACCATTCCCCGAGCAGCAACACCCGCCGAGGTCTGACCCGACGCCCACCCTCACCACCATGTTCTTTTCTCTGCATACATCCATACATTCCGACCGTCACTGAAGGCGTACCGAGCCGCCGCATTGCCCCGTGCCCCTACAGCCCCCCTCCGCCGCCCCCCGGGCGCCGAGAAAGGCGGAACGGGATCCCCCGCCTCGCCGGCAGGTGCGGCGGGTGCCCGGCCCCGGAGGATGCTCTGCGGCGCTCAGCCCCGCTGCAGCCCGTGCCGGAGCCCCCCGCATGGCCCAGCTGCAGAACGGTACTGGGCAGGCGACGGCCGGCGGGGGGTCATCCCCTGGCCTCCCCTTGCCCCGAAATCGCTGGCGCACTCTCGGGGTCCGGGGCACCGCAGCGCGGCCGGGCAGCAAGGTCAGCGCGGCTCCCACGCCCGCGCCCCGGCT
>VYXC01007313.1:1004442-1017345 GCA_013397175.1 Platysteira castanea
GGCTGCGGGGCGGGGCAGCGCCGGCGGAGCCACCGCGGCCGCAGCCGCTCCCGGGCGCGGTGACTGCGCGGGGAGCCGCGCTCGGGTGCGGAGGACTGCAGGGCGCACCGCGAGTGCGGGGCGCGGTGCCGCAGAGGGCGACAGTCAGGGACAGCCGCGCTGCCGGCAAAAGCCACGAACGCCAAGGAAAGCAGCGCGGCAGAGCTCCAGCTCCTTGGAGTGCTGGATAGGCGTGTCTGCTCCCGGAGTCACTGACAGAGCCGTGCGACAGCAGCTCTGCTCGTTCGGGACCTGGCGCTGAAGTCTGTGGCACAACTTGAAATTCACGCACCGAACAGCAAAGATAGACCTGCATAACTGTATGTAAATTGTATATAAACACAGAATTTCTAGTAATGTTGCCTGCAGAGCAATCTTGGCTTTAACACACAGAAAAGAGCACTCAGCTTCCTCCTGGCACCTTAATAAAAGTACCAGGCGACCAATTGCAACACGCCAGAAAAACAAGATCAGTATCTAGTGGATACCTTTACCCATGGCAGGCTGGTCTCCATCCTGGTAAAGCCAAATATTCCCATGCCACGCTAAAAAGAAAACCCCTACGCCACCAATTATTAGATGGTGGCAAGAGTTAAGCAAAGCAACAATCTAGTTTGTCAAGAATGACAGGTTAGAAGACCACATCAGAATAGTTAAAATATTAGAGCAGACTTTTATCAATTTCAGAATGGGCAATTATGAACTAAAAACAAGAAAGCCCAATCTGTGATGTTCAGCAAGGAGCCAACATGCAAACTAAATGACAGGAGAGACTGAATCACACTCCTCCACTCTGATCTACCATACACTATACATCTTCATACTAGCAAGAAGCCTACACATGTTTTCTATGAAAAGACCCCACAATTACCAGAATCTTATCTAGGAGAGATGGTAAAGACTGCATTATCATGTGGCCACGGGTCAGGAATTGATGCCAGTAAGAGATGTATCAGCATTCCCACTGCCACTGCCAAGTGCAGCCCAGCCAGTGCCTCTGCTCTGTCAGATCCACCCTCTGGCACTGCTCACCTTCCCCCTCATGCCAGCCGAGTAGGGAGGGAATTTGTGTAGGGAAGCATGGAAGCAGCAGCAGGATGGGCAGCACTCTCATGCCCTCTCATCAGGTGGTACAGGCACAAGAAATGGATTGGCACATCTGTTTGCCTGAATTTGTCCTCATGCTCACACACTGCAAAGACTTTTAGCCATATCCAGCTTTAGTTGCCACGGATTACCCCAGTGTCCCCTACACTTTGATTCAATCACATTCCTTATGTCATTCTGTTTTCTTGCCCCTTGCAAACGTTTCTGGATCTGGCAGCAGGAATAACATAAATCTTAAGTTTTTCTTCTCTTTCTAAACTCCTATGGCATTATTCTTAGCTGGTGAACTGACATCCCTTGAAAAACAGTTCCTTTCCCTGCTTCTTTTCTGAAATTAGAATAATTTTCCACTTGCAAACAACTCAAATTTTCTTTCTTGTCCAAAAGAGCCAAGGTTTTCCTCAGTCAATGTAGTGTGATAGCATTTTGTATTTTTAATTAAGTCATTTCCTATGCACTTCCTTCAGTGAGTTTCTGACTATCACAGGTTCTCCTGTGTGGTACTTAATAGATGGCTTTAAAAAGAAGGTTCCGGAACATGCAGAAATTAGCTTTTTAATGAAGAACTTCCTTTCTTTATACTGCTAGGAAGTAGAAGGGAAAGGCATTTGTACCCTGAGATTCTATAGAACACAAAGGGTTTATTCCATTCATTGTGTAAACTCTCTGTGGCAGAGAAGTTGAACAGACATGCTGGCCAGAAGAATGCTAAAGTGGGTCAGATACAGCACTCATTTATTAAAATGAGCTTTTTACCTGAGTTTCTTGAGGAACTGAGGCTGATGGAGTTTTATTTTCCTGTCTGTCCCCTCCATCAAGTCACCTCCAAGAATTTTCAGATTTGGATATGGAGAATTTCAATTCAGGTTGACTAAAAGGTATAATTCAGAATGAGTTCTACATCCCTACAAGTTTTGTGGTAATTAGCAATTAAGAAGAAAAATTAAAATAAAGGAGAAAAGCTGCAGTGGAGAAAGTTACCAGTTCTGGAGGCCATGTCTTCATTAGCCACGAGTACCAGTCGGGCAACCTGCACATGGGCAGCTGCATCAGCTCCTGTAGTTGCTGTCTGGGATCCTGTCGGTATCTAGGGAATATGTGGAAGGAAGCTGAAGAGGGTAGAAAAAGAAGGTACAGAGAAGTGAGACACCATTATCTTTATTTTACAGGTGAAGCTGAGTCAGACAAGATGGAGAAGCCACCCCAAGGCTCGCTCACTCTCCCGTGCACTCCCTCTTCTCTTAGTCCAACCCGTGTGCTCCTGCTTCCCTCACTGGAGCACTGGCTTGATCCTCATGGAACTACTTTAGCTCATTAATTAACAAAGAGTTGCTCACTTTCTGTATCCAAATTCCCTACATTTGCTCTCTGAACCAAAGGCTCACATAAACACTGGAACATGACTGAAGGCAAGTGCAGAACTACAGCCAGGAAGGGTGAGGAACCATTAGAGGCAATAGAGAAGATCCTTTTTAGCAGCAGCTGCTGTTGAGCTGTTTGATTGAGCCATTTCCTGACTACTTTAGAAGTCCATTAAGGAGCAGTGATTGACATTGTTTTATTTCAGGCATCTACCTGAGGCTTCTGAATTAGTCAGCTGGGAAGTAGGATCCTACCTTCCGCATTCTGTTATTGACTGAACAGACAGCCTAAGCTTCTAACTCACAGTGTAAAAAGATCCATTAAGGTAATTTTTAAAAGGTATTCAGGCTTCAAGAGAGCCAAACAGGGACCTCGTGATTTTTTAGAGATGCCCAAACATTAATATATTTTACAAAACAAGAGGTTTTTCCAAGTCCTGTCTCAATGCCCTTGAGGAGCTAAGTGTGTTGTCCAAGGTCACAGAGAAAATCTGTGTCAGAGCAAAGCATAGAACTTTTATCTCTAAAGAAAAGTATCCCAAATACAGGACTGTGTTGCCTGTGCAGCATACCTTGCTGTCACTTAGCCATTGTGTGAATATAAAAAAGAAAGTTCTCCTTTCATCATTTTTGTAACAGTTTGTCTCATATAAAATAGGACAGTAGTTTTAAAACTATGATTCCATCAGTTGTATGTAAATGTATTTTTTTCCATGAAAATCAGTAGAGAATGACATAGGGATTAATAAAACAGGTAAAAGTCAGCATTGCATCTTTGTCTGATGCAGCTAACTCATCAGTCAGAATATATCTATTTTTGCACAATGCAGGATCTTTCGTCTTGAAAGTCATTGTGAGAAAAATCAGAGTTTTTTTGGAACAACAGACAAATTCTTACAGACCACGTTTCCAAGAAGAACTTCTGTTGGCAAGGATGGCCAGGATTGGCCTGAATAATGATGGAAACGACTGTATTTTTCTACAAATTTTTCCCATATGTTCCACCATAATTCCACTGGCTTCTTTTTTAGGGAAATCAGACCTATAGCAGTTATACTAGAAAGGAACAAAATCTAGAGCATTACTAAGCCTGATAATTTAATCAGAATTTTAATAAGCTCGGAATAAATAGTTTTCTGTGACATGAATGACAAGAAAGCAAGACAGCTTTCTTACTTTCAATATAAGACTCTTACTAGGATTTGCAATTAGTCAGTAATGGACAAGATATTCAAATAAATTCATGGCTTTTCACTGATTACACTGAGCTTCCAGGGCAGTTCCCATTAATCTTTTTGGAGAAAAGTTCCCATTTATATATTTCAAAGGAGAACTGAGCTCCAAATTACTCACACCAAATATTAATAGAAATCTTTGCTTAAGTTTTTTTTTTTTCCCCAAATATCCCATGTATATATATAAAGAGACTTAACTGTTAAAAAAAAAAAAAAAAGAAAAAAAAAGGAAAAAGCCACAAAAAATTCAAAAAGATAGAAAGTTCTCTTGAGTGAGACAAATTCCAGAGTCATCTTCCTTGTTTCTTCGTACTCTGGTCTTCTTAAAAAGCATCTTTCTTCTACATGTTATTCAATCCTCTATATTGTCTGTGGATCATGCACTTTTACAGCAGAAGTTACAATACTGAACTTATGTTATCCTGAGCCAGTCCTGACTACCGGACTTGAACAACCCAGAAAGTTCTACAGAGATTATGTAAGATCATGGTATCACATAAATGCAATAGGTTTGATACGAGCCAGAAATGTTGGCAATCCTGGAAAACTAAGGAAAAGCCCTCAGATAAGCCTGCTAATACCTACTCTATATTGCTCTTCCACAAAAATGACTGCTGTACCTGTGGGGACCTCAGATACAAAGGCCAAAATGACAAATTCCTTCCTGGGAGTCAGCTTTGGAAACATCATATGAATGTTGGGCAGCATTTACTGCTGAAGAACTTCAGCATCACTATGTGTGAACCTTACCAGGAAGATCCCAACAAAGAGCTCAGAGTCAGAAACTTAATCAGGTTTTGCACCAGGTTCTCCCAAGGTCACTTATGAAGTAAGCGTTGTCAGTAAGAGCTGTGAACACAAGTCTGTGGGAGCTGATGAGATGCATCCCAGAGTCCTGAGGGAATTGGCTGATGTAGTTGCCAGGCCACTCTCCATGATAGTTGAAAAGTCATGGAAGTCAAGCGAAGTCCCTGGTGACTGGAAAAAGGGACACATCGCTCCTACTTTTTAAAAGGCTAGAAATGAGGACCCTGGGAACCACTGAGCCATCAGCCTCAGCTCTGTGCCTGGGAACGGATCCTGCTCGCAGCTCTGCTAAGGCACAGGCAGAACAGGGAGGTGGTTTCAGAAAGACAACACGGCTTCACCAAGGGCAGGTCCTGCCTGACCAGGCCAGTGGCCTTCTACAGTGGAGTACCTGCATCAGTGGCTGCTTTCAGGAGAGACACAGACAATCCCACAAACTGCCTTTGTTGCTAATTTTATACTTTTCAGATCTGCATGTAGTAAGGGCATTATCCCACTGTGTGCCCTGCTTTACCCTTTAGCAAAACGTTTATGAATAACATGGCAAGAATAGCAAAGAATATTCTGAATAAGCTAGAGTCAAACTCTCAGCACTGCTATACATAGTGAAAGTTTGGTGAATCAGAAGGGAAAATACACCTGTGGTTGCAATTAAAATGAGCCAAACTCTGAAAAATGTATACATTACATTCTGCTGTGAACAGCCAAGCTTGTGTGGGGTAGAAAGTCTGAGGCCAAAAAAAAATTAATTATCTAAATCATCATGAAAGTACCTCAGTGCATAATTTGATGTCTGACCATAAGATATCTCCCTGTACTCCTGGAATTCACACATCACCGTCTTAATTTCTCACATGCTATTTTCTTTATACATATTTTCTATCCTGAGCTCTGTATTGCAGGGCCCTCTGGCTGAGAAGGATAGAATTGGACAGGCCTCCCTTCAGAGCATATCAAGATCATTCCTTAATTAGCTGGTGGATGCAATTTGAGTTGAGAGCACAAAGTACTGGCTCCTTTTCAGGAACTGAATGCCTTGTTCCTTGTCATACTGAGTCAAGCTATCAGCCCCGGGTAGCTGACCTGGCACTGATCAGTTTTATAGCCAAGGCAAATTGCCTGCACGTAGGCACACCCTCCTAGACAAAATCTCCTGGAAATTGTGATGGCTGCTTCACAAGGACTCAGGACACACTTGGGAAAGAACATGGGCCAACCAGCCAAAAGCAGAGTCTTAGAGTCATGGCAACAATAAACTAGAATCCAGAAAGATTCCTGAAAATATTTGGAAAAAAAGAAAAACACTTTTCTTTCCCTGTTAGTTTTGCCTTATACGTTCATAAGCACAGGTTCTGGGTATTTTATTTTTCTTGCCTATTGACATATACCAATAAATCTATCTGTTATACATGTAATGTATTTAAAGCTCAGATCTAGATGAGTTTTCTCATGCAATATTTTTCTTCCAATATGTTAAAAAAAACCCAAAACTCAGAAGGTTTAATTCAGTCACGCCTTTTTTTTTTTTTAGTTCACTTTTGAATCTGTTTGAGCTGAAAGCTGATGCCAATTCTCCACAACATTCAGTTGTTTATTCCACAGCAAGTCACGCCGATAGAGATGCCAGCAGATGACTGAATTCCCAAGTTAAGCACATCAGTGGAGTAAAACACGGGGTCAGGCTGCCCTCTGCGGGCTGGGAACTGGATCTCGGACAAATTGTTTTGCAACACCTCACAGAAAGTGATTAATGTGAGTACAGGATTTCTACATCTGAACACAGAATTTTGATTTATGATGTACATATAATGCCAATATAGCAATTGGCTCTCTGCTGCCTGGTTGCTGCTGCTGGAGAGGAAGAAGGAAATGCAGACTGCAGGTGTCTGATGCAGCAGTCAAGCACTCCAGGTACAAATAACAGCTCAATATACACCACCTGGGAATTCCTGGGGGACCCAGAGGATAACAGCTTCTGGACATAAAACCAGAGAAACTAAATGCCTGGAAATACTTCACTTGGCACATGAGCTGCCAGGCAGGAATCAAGTACAGTGTATTACAGCACCACTCCAAGATGTAATCAGGAACAGGTTCCTTTATATGAGGTATATTACAGACACAGGTCTGCTTACTTCAGCATTTCACAACATGAGGCCTGAATGTCAAACTAGTCCAAAGCAGCCTGAGGCAAGAGAACAGAGATGAGCAACAGAAATATTCCTACATGACGCTGGGTCTACTACAGACTTCATTTTCTTTGCTCATTGTCAGTGCCTCCAGCTCAGTTCCTTAAAGGCTTTGTCCAAGTACAGACGTTCGTTCCTACAGGGCTGATGACTCAGAGAGAAACTACAAAGGATTGAGCTGTATATACTTTTTCTGGAAATGGAGTTTGGCTCAGAGTATAGCTTCTGAACACGAAATTCTAACAGGAAGTGTTCAGCTGCTCCCTCTACCCCCACCCACAGGTAAAATAATGCAATGGTCCATGGCCATTCTCCCCTCTGTGGGAACCACAGGAGAATTCAGGTAGTTGTCAAGGGGGGCCAGTCTTTAAATACAGGACCCTTCTTAAATTCATTGGGGTTTAGTTGTTGCAAAGATTACACAAATATCACGCGGGATGTGCCAGCCGCAGGGGTTAGTAAATGTCTTTGTAAACTCAAACCAATCCTGTAGCTTCAAACAACATCATTTGAGAGCCAAGCAGGACAAGTGAACTGCTAAGATGCAGGGCTGTCAGGTATAGCAACCAAAGCTTTTACAAGCCAAGTAGTACGCAGCACGTGAGCCCATAGGTAACATTACTCGCTGCCATATCAATTCCTTCTATACGGGATACACAGGGATATTTTTCCCCCAAAAAATACTGTGAGGGATCCGCTCAGAATCCTCCTGCTCTGTGTCCCAGAGGTGACGCCAGGTCAGCTGCGCCCTCTGCTGTCGAGCGCTGGAACTGGCGGGAGGCAGCGGCCTCCTCCCGGTGTAACACACGGAGAGCACCGCTGGAATTCTCCCATGCAACTCTACGGATAGTGAACGCTGGAGCGCGTTGTGGCACTAGCGTTTGGGCCTGCCTAGATAATTGTGCTATCAATAATTTAAAATTAATCACGAAGCCACTACCGACTACCTTGCATCATAAATATTTCAGACACTTGTTTCAAAATTAAGATGTTTTACAATGCCAAAATTTAATGTCAGTCTCCACGAGAGATTTCAATTATACCTCAGGACAAAGATATGTGAATTTAAAGTCTGACAAAAATCTACTTTTAATTGTGGACTAATGAGAAAGAGTGCTCTGCTGAAAGCTTCTATACTTGCATGGTAGTAATGTGCCTGAATTAATTTGCATAACTCATATGAACTATCATGATCAGCTTTTGTTTATGATTAAACAGATTATCTGATGACATTTTAGGGATTAACAGATTACAGTCCTTAATCCAAAGATGTAAGTAACAATGAAATCTTATTATGCATTAGAAAACAAACAATGCAGTCAGAGCTGATCTGAAAATGACTCAGAAATCTCTTAGTAGGGTCAAGGCTAAGCACCTAAATTGTCCCCAGAAACACACACAGATTCTGGTTTCCAGACTTCCCTCTCTGCAAGTACTCAGATGAAAGATTGAGGGAACCAATTTATATCAGGTAGACCACTCAATTTTTTTTCTCAGTATTCTAGGGCAAAATCCAGTTTTATGTTTATTTATACCACATTCAGACTCTTGCATTCATTACAGTTGCAATATAGCATAAACCCAGTAGCTTACCTTTAATCTCCTTGCTTCAGCTTCCACTACCACAAGAAAAATATCCTTGTGCTCCTGCCAGCCTGCAGACTGCAGTGAAGTTGGCTAAGCTCTAACTGATCACATCTGAGTGTATTTTATCTGCTTTCAATAATTTATGTTATGCTAGCACTTGCAGATACTGGCAGAACATCCATATATTTACTTATAGAGGAAAGACTGGATTTTAGTGCTTCCAGTGGAAGAGAAATATATGAGGAAAACATGAATGTGATTGGAAAAGAAATGTCTCATTTCACTGACAACATGTAGTTCTGACCTCCTCGTGGTCTCCTTTACAAGCCATTACATAAGGTAAAGCAGGGTGGTACAGAGAGTGTAACTGAAGCACAAACAAGGAGCAGCTGCTGGGCAGGCAGTATTTGCCCAGCGTTGTGTCCTCCACAGTAGCAATGAGTGCTGGTGTCAGGAGACACTTGAAGATGTGACAGGTAAGCACTCAGACAGTAGATGAATGACTGGGAAGTTTGTAACCCAGCAGAAGACAAATTAATGTCTCCATGGAAGGAGCAGATGTGCAGATGTGGAACAGAATGCACAGGCCAGGGAATGCCTGAAAATGGGATTTATGAAATACTGCATGAGCTGATTACATGGAGCTGCTAGCGAATCAGCAGGGAGGGAGGTGATGTACGCAGCTGAGAGCACAGAACCAGAAAATTCATGACAGAAAATGACTTCAATTCCACTGCATGCTCTTCAGTATGCAATGCACAGCATGCTTGCTTTCTGTAATAAAGCCCAGCATCAGAAAGGTTATGAAGATGATGTTAAATATCTCCTTAGCCCTTGTCAAAAGCAGAGATCATGCTGAGCAGCTAAAATTTCATTCTTTATTTCATCCAAGTAGTCACTGCAAACATAGATGTCAATCTGATTATTGTAAACACAGTAAAATCCTGCACAGAATATCAACAGATATTGGGCATAGCTCTAACAGGAAAATTTAATCCTAGGGTAAAAAAATTCACCAACTCTTCAGGCTCTCTGAAGCAAAAGTCCAGACCGCAGGAACTTCTTCTGTAATGTAGACAAATGTATCCATTAGACACTGGCCTGGTGCCATCAATCCAAATAGCAGAGAGATTTTCAGATAGAATGGCCAGCACATTATCTCACTGTCACACGCCATCTAAATTGATTTAATCAAGACAATTTCATTAATTTGTAAGAAAGAAGAAAGTTCCCAAAAGCTCTATCAATTAGAACAGTCCTGCTTTCACTTCTCACATTCAAGCAAAACATGAACTCACTGCATGTACTACTCCAAGAAAAGAATTACTTGCCAAAAAAAAACCCCAAGCCCAAGACAGCAGAACCGTGCTTTTAAGGGTACTAAAATAGGTAGTAAAACTTGTGTTTATTTCAGTGGAAACAACATCAAGCATGAGCAGGTGAAGATGTATTGTTGCACGTGACATGACATTGGTAGCCCAGCCCATCATCTCCAATTGAATTATCCCTAATGAGAACAGGAAGTATTCACACAAAATGTAACCTTAGCTGAGGTCTTCTGCACTGACACTGGTGAAATAATTTTTCCATTAGTTTCCAGTGATTTGCGTTACTACTGGTTTGTATTTATTTACTGAATATTCCCATCAGTGAGAAATACATATATATGGTTGAGAAATTGGAGACTACTTTAAAAGCACATTTAAAAAATAGATCTCAATTTCCAAGACATATAAGCACCAAAACCTGGATTCTGCACTATGGCTACAAATTCAAGCCCAGTCTATTGGTTGGTAAATGCAAGGTTATTTGCAGACACTCAAATTGTTTAATAAGGTTAGGAATAATCATTTACATGTAATATTTTCTTCTTTTTTTCCTTTACTGCAAGGCATTTCACATTTGGCAGTCCTAATAAGAAGACACTTGTACAACCAGAATCTTAATTTCAACCACAATGAACCGTTCTCTTTAAATAATAATGCATTTATATACATCAGTCAGTCTTAGAATAATAAGAGGCTCTCAAGCATTACAAAAGCTTTACCTCACCATCTGTGATTCTGTGATTTATGATTTCATAAATTGTTAAGTACAATTAGGAATACTCTCACAGTTATAAAACTGTCTCTTTTTATATCTTCATGATATCTTACTGTTTCTTTATTCATTCTGCTGCTCAGAGATCGGAAAGCCCAGGCACATTCAAAAGACATTTTTGCAGGAAAAAACAGAGTTCAAAAGCATCTTAAATTACCACATTCTCTTAGACGCAGATAGACAGACACTTTCCAAATGCAGCACCTGTCCAGTTAATAATCACCTAAACACAGAGATGTTTCATCATATGACTACCCACACAGAAAATTTACATTTCCTAACATCTATAGAATATACCTTGACAAATAGAGAATAAGCAGATTTTTAAAACCCCAATATAATTGCCTTTTAAAGTGATATTGACATATCTGGATTTTCAGATTCTGAGAAGGAAATAGCTTTGCTCCTTAGCACCTGAAACAAAGGTGTCCACATACAACAGGTATTTACTTCCATAGGGTACTTGGGCTGTAGCTCTCCATGCCTGCAAAGCACAGGGGTCGTAACAGCAATCACTACAGCAGAATCATTAGTAAGACTTCACCACAGCATCAAGTCATAGTCAGACTTCCCAGATGACACAACTTATAGAACAGCAGTTAAATAGTAGTTTTGTCCTGTCTTTTGATTCATCTCTCTCTGCTTTCTACTAGTATTATGAGGAAGCTGGTGTTCATTCATCTCCAAAAATGAATGTGGAAACTTGTCTTCATTTGGTACTAAAGGTTCTCCTCCCTTCCCCATACTGGTCTATCATCTTCCCAACATTTCACTTTGCTACACAGTGCCAAAGCAATCCCGTTCTCCTACTTCAATTTGCCCAGTGTCCAAACATTTTCCAAAACATCATACTGCTTGCCAGCTACATCTATAACTTCTGCTCACCCCACTTTACCTCTGCTTTTCCTGTGGCACTGCAAAATGGGAGGGATGATCTTTTTCTCTGAAGTATTTGATTCAGAGGTGAAATAAAGCCCTCTTTGTCTCCTTCTCTCTGTGTGGAAAAAAACCCAAACAAACGAACAGTGAAATTGGCAATGTGCACATTGCCACAAGCCCTCGCAGCTGTGGTACCCCTCAAGGACCATGTCACCTGCTCCACCAGCCTCTCACCCAGCAGCAGCAAGGTAGGATCATTAAGGTTGGAAAAGACCTCTAAGATCATCAAGTCCAACCTTTGACATAATGCCACCATGCCCACTAAACCATATCACGAAGTGCCACGTCCACTCAGTTTTTGAACACTTCCAGGGGTGGTGATTCCATTACTTGTCACTGACTTTCTGAGCTCATCACCCTTACACTGCTTTGTGAAGAGTTATTTCCTTGAGGATGTCATCATCTCTGTGGATGATGATAGACCTAAAATGTCTCAGCAGACAGCAAGCTGGGCCTTTTGCCATACATGCCAGGGCTGCTCTGCATCCATGCCATGCCAGCAGGAGGGTGGACGCAACTCTCCCCCCACCCTCGTGATTCTGAGGGACCCCCAAGACCTTTGTGTGAGCCCGAGAGCAGCCTCTGGGCACAGAGACTGTGGAGGTGGGCACCCCTTTCCCTCACCTGAGACAGTGTGTACCCAGGTGGGCAAGAAGGCCAGTGGCATCCTGGCCTATCTCAGTAATAGTGTGGCCAGCAGGACCATGGAAATGATTATACTTCTGTACTGGGTACTGGTGTGGTCACACCTCGAGTGCTGTGTCCAGTTCTGGGCCCCTCAATTCAGGAAGGACACTGAGGTGCTGGAATTAGTCCAGGGAAGGGCAAAGAAACTGGGGAAGTGTCTGGAGCACATGTCCTGTGAGCAGTGGCTGAGGGCATTGGGGCTGTTTAGCCTGGAGAAAAGGAGACTTAGGGAGGACCTTATAATTTTCTCTAACTCCCTGGCAGAAGGCTGTAGCCAGATGGGGTTCAGGCTCTGCTCCCAGGCAACCAGCAACAGAAGAGAACATAGTTTTAAGCTGTGCCAGGGGAGGTTTGGGTTAGCCATTAGGAAGAATTTCTTCACACAGAGCATGATTAGACATTGGAATAGACTGCCCAGGGAGGTGGTAGAGTCACTACCCTCGGAGGTGTTTAATGAAAGACTGGACATGGCACTCAGTGTCATGGTCTGGTTGACATGGTGGTGCTCGGTCGTAGGTTGGACTCGATGATCTCAGAGATCTTTTCCAATCTGAGCGATTCCGTGACTTACTCACTTCCCTGCCGGGGAGGTGCCCGCAGAAGCGGGGGATAGTTCGGGGCACAGCACTGGCCCGCTCGCAGCCCGGCAGTGTCGCGCACTGCCCTTGTCCCGCCCCGCCCGCACCCTGGGGCCAGCCCAAGCGGCCCGGCCGCGCGGGAACGCGGCGCTCCCGGCTGGCAGCGCCCGGGGCCGGGCGGAGCGGAGCGGGGCGGGCAGAGCCCGGCCGAGCTGCGTGCAGGGGGTGGCGGCCCCTGCAGGACACCCGGAGCCTCGGCAGCCTCCGCCGCGCA
>VYXC01007313.1:1017390-1138390 GCA_013397175.1 Platysteira castanea
GGGCCCGGCGCCCCTTCCCCGCTGCTCCCCCGGGCTGCTGCCGGCGGGGCCCCGCAGGCCGCGGGCCGGGGAGGCGGAGGCCGAGCTGCCCGGGCGGGCCCCAGAGGGAGCACGGGAGGCGAAGGAATCGCCCCAGCGCGGCCGTGGAAAGCCAGGGGTGCCGGGGTAGGAGGGAGCGGCTGCAGTCCGGGCGGCCCCTCCGGCTGTCACCGCCGGGCACTGCCGGCCCCGGTGCCCCGCGCTGGGCCTGAGGGCAGCCCTGGCCCGGCCTTCACCCAGCCGTTGCCCGGCTGTTTCAGCGAGACAAACAATAAAGGAGGGGAATCAGGAAACTCCTCAGGATTTCCATCTCGTCGTGACCAGCAGACAATAGTCGCCGTCTCCGATGCTTCTGCAGGATGTTGTCAGTTCCAAAGCGACGTTTTCCATCCCTGGTTTATTTTGTGATTATGTGGGGCAGTCGGGTTGGCCGGGGGACGCGGGGCTGTGTGTGCAGCAAGGTTCCCTCACAGGGACTCGCACAGCGGTGCTGGGCAGAGGAAACGGGGCCTGTTGGGGAGCTGCCATTGCTGCAGGCCGCGTTCGGCACTGACCGGCCACCCCACTTATTTTTTGGTTTTCAGTGAGGCGGGGTCCTGGCAGTAATTCCCTGCCTTTCAGCGCCTCTCCCAGCAAGCCAGCACACCTAGGAGATCTTGAGTGTGAAGAGGTGCTAAAAATTGGCGGTGAAATACTGATGTGAAGGTGGAAGGTGTTGAAGAAGAATTGTTCAAATGGTTGAAAAAAGGAATTGCCTGCCTGACAAATCCTGCCTCATCTGAGGGGCAGCCTTTGTGCATTAATGTATGCCTCGATGCTGCACTTGAGCATATGCCTGTCTTTATGTGAGCCTGTAGTTCTGCAGGAGTATTCAGGTTTAGAAGTTAACCATGTATTCATTAATTGCAAGTTCCTACTTTGCTCTTCTAGTGGTGTTTGGAAAGAAATGTTTTAAATAATGATGAAATGTTTTATTTGAAAACATTCTGACCACATATGAATGCCTTCAATAGACAATGCTTTCGTTGGAGAGGAAACAGAAATTAGTGCCTGCCTGACTAAAGAAAGCTTGTTGTGGTGAGCTGTGCCACATTTTGAATAACAGGAATAAGAGTGATTGACTGAGAGATGCAGGAGTGGAGGAGAAGATATTCTTTCAGGCCTACCAATTTGAGAGATTATTAGAAGTTATTCTTAGAAGAGTGTTTACATTATTGATGTGTGCAAAAAATAAACTGCATTTATTTGAGATCCGATAAAAAATAAGAAAAACAAATGAGCTGAATGGAAAAGGAGAAAAGCTGAGATAGTAGGGACTAGATACTCTTTTTTGATAAGAAAACCCAAACCAAGATACAGAAACAGACTGATACCGTCCTTTTGCAAGTGAGTGCTATCAAGCAACATGTTGTTTGTCCTTGCTCAACTCTGATGTCCCTTTTAGAATTGCACCATCCTACTACCACCACCATCCTCATAAATACTGCACTGTTATATTTACAGGGTTGTGACAAATACCAAGCACCACACACTAGAAATGAAACATGGAATTGCAGAAGCAGAAAGATACTAAGAATGTTTCTTACTTTATAAATTTGACCCACTAATACAAAGACAGAACTGAGAAATAAAAATTTTTAACCGGTTTGGGGGCTGTGTGTGGTTTTAAGTCATTTCATTCTCCCTGCAGTGAAAAGATGTGGTCTGCTTAGCTTTGCTATGGGGAAATGAAAACTTGTAAATCCTAAATATTAGCTAAGTCCACTTTGATGCTGCCTGCTGTTTTCAGAACCACAAGAAGTTGGAACATCATCATTTTTACTTGCTGTTTTTGCTGGGGAGCAAGTATAACTTGGGCAGCCTCAAGTGGATTCTTAACCCTGAATATCAGCAATAGAACCAGTAATTAAGATATCAGTTCTCAAAGGTTTTGGATGCTTACCCCAAAGTAGGTAGAGTTACAGCTGTACGGTTTTCAGCTGAGCTGGACACTTAAATGCACTTGAAGAGCCTGGGTTTAGCTTTCTTGGGTGGGACTTCTTTAAATCAGAATGGTTTGGGTAGCCCTTCTGCCTGTCCTTTCTCCTGCACATCACTTACATAATGCTCCTGCCCTGCCTTAGGGCCCACAGGCCTGCAGATTTCAGAGACGCATTTAAACAGTAAGAGTTCCTATGCTATTAGATAATCGTTGTTATCTTACCCTCAATATGCCATCCCTCTGAACTGTGACGAGGTATTCCAAAGGTTGACAGTCTGATAGACATGGCAGTATTTGCCTTTTGCTTGTTGTGAGTGTATCACTCTTGAACTGACTGCCCTTGTGACAGGACTGTGCTGAGGCAAGCATAAGGGATCAGCTGCTTTTTACTAAGGCTTTTTCTTACCAAGGTTTTTCCCCAGAAAGGTTGTGGTGGGGTTTGAGACTAGCCTGGATGGGGCTTAAAACAACATGGCCTAGTAGAAGATTTCCTGCCTGTGACGTGGGGTTGGATCTCGGTGGTCTTTTAAGGTCTCTTCAACCCAAACCTGTTTATCGTCCTATGATTCTACTTGAATAACTCAAAACTTTCAGTCTTTTCTGCCTAAATTGCCCAAGTCTTTGAAACCATATTCCTGATTTTCATTACAATTCAATTCTAGTTTCTTTGCCACCTCTTATATTATGTCAATCCTGCCAATATTTTAGATTTTTTTTCCATTTTTGGATTTCTTTGCAGCATCCAGGTGAGCAAGCACCACTGTGTTACCCTGCCAACAGAGCATCCTTAAATTGAGTTGGATTTGTTGGTGAGAATGGTGGATAGGACTGCTGTCTTTGTTCAATTACTTAAGGCTAGAATAGAAATTCTGTTGCTTCATGGAGTTCCTGTTATTAAATTTGTGACAGTTTATATATGGCTTGTCCTCAAGATGTTTTCTTTCCTATGCATTTCTGGTATACTTTCATCCCAAAGGGCTATCCATGAGCACTACATTGTCAGCAACAACAAAATGTAGTGTACAATAACAAAGCAGAAATGTAGACTTATTTTTATCTTATCTTGTGCTCCTCACTCATGTTTCCCTAGACAAAACAGCTTGTCTGTGAAGTGGCCACTCAGTGTTCAAAGGACTTTGGTTTGTGTTTGATTTGGGCTTTTGGATGTTTCACCTTAATAGGTGAAAGGGATGTTTTTCAGCTGCGTACCTTGCAGGAAAAATATTATTTTGGTTGTTTTGAATTTTGCAGTTTGCTGTCAAACAGGAATATTTGTATCACTCAATTGAATTAATTAGGATTTCGGTGTCTGCTACACATTCTTGAGACCTTCTCTCTGCCAGCTTGTTATTCCACTGTATCTCCTACACTGATACATTACTGTTCTTTCAAGTAGCTTCTGTTCATATTTTGAGGCAAAACTCAGCTTTGAAAGAAACCAAGTCATTTGGTACAGGCAGTGCTCCTTCAAAATCATGAACTGCATAACTGATCAGAACAGAATTTATTCCTCTCAAACCCACTTTATTTGATATAACGACCTGACATTATTCGTTGTTTTAATGTTGTGCTGGTATTAACAAACTAGATGACAAAATTTAATGCATGGCTTGCAAGCATGTGCAGTCTTAATTT
This sequence comes from Platysteira castanea, assembly GCA_013397175.1. Lineage (NCBI taxonomy): Eukaryota > Metazoa > Chordata > Aves > Passeriformes > Platysteira > Platysteira castanea. The sequence goes on from VYXC01007313.1 coordinate 1,021,046, forward strand.
TATATGTGAGAGCAGTGGCCATTATAAACTGTGCATTCATCAGCTGAAAATCAAGTAAACCTTCAAGCATTAATCCTTTTTCACATTTTCTCTCAGATCATTCACACTGGTTTGCTAGTAAGACTGAAGAAAAACATCAAATGGCTGTGTCAGTCAGGACAGTGTGCATGCACTTCTTCCTTTCCCTTTGACCCAGTTTCTGCTCTCTCTTTTTACTTTGGCATCTGACCAGACAGTACCTGTTATTTTTTTATACGGTGTTCTCTTTACTTTGTGAACTTGTCCAAAAGATATTGAGGTGTATCACCAGCTTCTGATGTTTCCATCCTTTCCAGTATTGAATTACACTTCTGAAAAGCATACATGAAAGATAGGACAATGATTTTTACACGCACAGAAGAATTGATGTTAAATACTGCATATATGTAAGTTTCTTTGCTCTTTATATTATTTTTTTTCCTGCCTAAACACGAATTCTATATGCTTTGGAAAACGACGTGGAATTGTATTTTGGACAGGTTTTGTCGTGAGCAGACTGTAGTTCTGGTCAAAGATCTGTAGCTCTCCTGAGAACAGCACTTTTCCTGAAAGGACTGGGCTTTGATCATTTGTTACATATTGTTACCAGAACGATAAGGCAGCATGTGGTGAGTTCAGCTCACTCCCAGGAAGCCCAACTGCTGGAGCTGGGCACCAGATGGAAGGAGCTGATCAGTGGCTGCTCCAGTGGGCTGCAGTTCAGTGGTGTTCAGCGGATTTTAGCTGTTTCATGTACCAACACCTACACTGCAGGCTTGAAGATCATGTTTTTTTTTTTTTTCCCCAGAGGAGGAGAACTTCACATTGAGATTAGGAATCACTAAGCACATATGTAATTACATTAAGATTAATTACAGAGTCACAGAATATTCTGAGTTGGAAGGGACCCACAGGGATCATTGAGTCCAACTCTCTCAGTGGCCCATACAGGGATCAAACCCACAGCCTTGGTGTTACTAGCACCATGCTCTAACCAGCTGAAGTAATGGTGAGAAATAAATTATTTTTAAAGGAATTCCTTCAAATTAGACAAGTAGCAGGAATAAATGGCCTTCACAAGGAATTCTGGTTTGCTTCAGAACCTCCATACAAGTATGAGTACTTACACAGTAGAGTGGTTATTCTGGCTGGCAACTGTAGCATATTCCATCTCAGCTGATGGCTAATAATTCATCCTAAAATAGAAACTACAACCTCATACTAGTACTACCTGTTCTAGTAGGGTTAAAGCATGTCAACCAAGTGTTACAGTTTCCTAATGCTTTCCAGTGCTTGGCTTTGTGTTTACATATAAGATGGTATCTTGCTCTTGGTCTTTATCTTGATTTCATATCTGAATAACTAAGTTAAGATGATTGCGGGGGGGGGGGCTGGGGGGCGGGGTTTGCTTTACTTTTGTTTGTTTGTTTGTTTTCTTGATGGTTTTTGTTGGGTTTTTTGATCAGTAAAAACACTTCTCTCAGAATAATGTTGCTGGGGTTACATCTCCAGTTGGTGGCAATGCTGATGGTATGTTCCCAATAGGCTGCACTGCACAGGTGCACACACATGCTAATGGTATCTCTGTTTGTTATGTCTGGCTTGCAGTCCTGATCAGAGAAAACCCTGAAATCACTGGGTATTTTAATTTGAAAGGGCAGGACCTGTCCCTGAATTATTTGTTCACCTCTGAGAAGAATCCCTAGAGGCATTTGTTGGGAGGGAGAATGTCTATATCCACAGTTCTCTCCCATGGTGGATAAATTACTGACAGTGCTGAGAAGTGAAATCCTTTTCCTGGCACTGCTCAGAGGCACTAAATTCATCTTGAGGCAGATGAGATGAGAAGTGGAGAGGAAAATCACATCAGCCATGGATAAATCTTTAATGCTATCTATCATGTGTTACTTTGGAAATAGAGTGGTCTGAGAGGCCTGTATTCCTCAAAAGTTGTCTCTGGGTTATTCATCAGCTCGCGCTGAGGTTTCGATACAGCTTTTTTTTACAGAAATGATCATTATATTGCTTGAAATACACATCTAGAGCAGCAGTGTGACATACAGAGCATGATACACAGTATCATGCACTCAGTTTTCAGTTTGTTTGGTTATTCTTCTGAATTTCAATAACCTAGTAAATGTCACAGTAAAATAAACTAGTTTTGTGCAGTGTGGGCTGTTCAGATACTTACTCTGTGGTAGCTGGTGTGCTAAGGTGCTGCTCTGAGTGCCCAGCCATGGAAGACTCAGTGAGTGCACAGTCTGTCAGGGAGAGGATAAGCACTGTCAGTTTGATTTCCTAGTTGCCATTTCCAAGGGCACATTTCCACCCAGGATGCAGGCAGAGATAGTTGCCAAGCGCTGCTACTTTTCCAGAGTCTTGCATTTCAAAGTCCTGTGTGCAAAGGGCCGTTAGCAATTAGCATTACACTTACCTTGGCATGGCGTGCTGGTCATATACTGGGCTTTACAACTTTACCAAGATAAATTTAAGTGTCATTAAATTCAAAGCAAAGAAAAGACTGATGTGGAAAACATCCAGGGCTTTTTCAAAGAAACCAACAGCACCCAGTAAAGACTATATGAGCCTGTACTATACTGGACTAAATGTGAGCCCTGTGCTTATGTTTGCCCACAACTTGAGGCAACTCAGCACATTTTAGACCCTATGGGGAGACACTAGAGGAGTTCAGAGTTACTAGTCTCAAATGTGGTATATGTAGCTCTTGGGGAGAAAACTTCCTTCAGTTAACCTTTCTCTGTGAGGTTAACTGAACCCTGGCACAGGTTTCTGGAGAGATTGTGGAGTCTCCATCCTTTGATATATTCAAAAGCCATTTGGACACGCTCCTGGGCAGCCAGCTCTAGGTGGCCGAGCTGGAGCAGGGGGGCTAAACTGGATGATGTCCAGAGGCCCCTTCCAACTTCAGCCCCTGTGAGGTTCTGTGAAGGACTGGACGCCATAGCTTGTCAGGATGGTTCAACTCCATACCCTTCCAAAACAGACCCACCAGTTCATACTTGGGATTCTTGCTGTTTTCCCACAAGGCTCATTGCTGCCATCATATCAAGTGATAATCCTCTATTTCAGGATGGCCTGTAAAAGAGGGACTTGAGGACTTGATGGTCTGAAAAAAAAAAAAGCAAGTAGGATTAGGCCTTAATAATAACAGATCCTCATGTGACCTATTGAATGGTTGGGGTTTTCCCTACAGGATTCCTGATTTTAGCAGCTCAAAACATTGGTGGGCACAAATTCAGTGCTTGTCTCAGCTCTCACTGTGGAGAGCTGAGTGGTGAAATGATTGTGGTCCTTTTTTCACAGGCTGCCTGTGGTGTAATGGGCCATAGGTCGCCAGTGTCTCAGCGGGGAAGGAGCAGCGCTGATAGTGACGGGGTGGGGGGCTGTGTTTCCTTCTTGCAGGATGTTATTTCTGCTCACGCCCAGCCAGCCATCCCAAACTCCTCCAGGAAAGAAGAAACTTCCTTTTTTTACAGAAATGAAATAAGAAACATATTTGTTTAAAAAAAAAGAACAACCTGCCAAGCTCTGGGTATGGGCCTTAAAAAAACAAACCAAAAATGTGCAAAAAAACCCCAAAACAAACAAACCCAACCTAAAAACTGAACAAGGATCTGTTAAAAGAAGTTGTGGCTAACAGGAAAAAGGCATGGCAAAAACTGGATGAAGCAACTAATTGATATTTTTAAGGGAGCAGACAGAGAGAAGAGAACAGAAGAACAGAAGAACAGAAGACGGAGAGAAGAGCGTACAGAAAAGGAAGAGGGCATCAAGAGCAGACATAAAAGAACGTGATTTTTTCCTACAGGACGAAACTGTGGTCTAAACAATACAAACATACATTTCTAGTGTTGCTTTGCTGTAGAAGCAATTGCTTTTGTTTCTTCAAATAGATTGTCTGGTGATAGAGACATCACAGAAATTATTACTGATGTTTACAAGGCAGGCAGTGTAGCATGGGGCTCAGCCATGAATAATGAATGTAGTCCTTGTTAAAGGTAAAAGAGCAGAGAGTAACAATTGTAGCACTATCTGCAGCACTTTACTTCCAAGTATAAGATAACATTCTATTTAATCTCTGAGCAAGTATGTTCATTTCATTTCTAACTGGTTTTTGTTTGTTGTGGTTTTTTTCCCCTTAGCTCGCACCTTCACTTCCATTACAAGAAGATTTTGTTTACCACTGGAAAGCAATCACCCATTACTACATAGAGACTTCAGGTAAAAGAAGAAAGCACTCTGGGTTTGTCTTTTTATTGTGAAAACTAGAATTCACAATTTCAGTGTTTTTAAAAAGTAAAGATTAAGAAATACTAAAATGAGTCATGTCTTTAATCAAAATACCAACAAGAAGAACTAGTGATTAAAAATATCATGTACTTCCACCCCTTAAGAGTAAGCATGAAAAATAGTTTAAGTCTGTTTCTTGAGTACCATGTAGAGAGCTGCACCTTTTTACATCTGACCCAGTTTCTGCCTTCACATACTCTGTTTAATCTAAACAGACAGCTGCAGAAATGCAGTCCCTGCTGTTAACACTTTTTTTGCTTTGCATCAGGGATTTTCTTCTTCTTCGCAAGATTTTAACAAAAGTAATTTTGTGGTCATAGATTTTACCAGCCACAGATGGATTCTGTGTGCTCAGTGTTGGTTATTTTTGCTTTAGTGTCTTGTCTCAATGTAAAGTGTTTTGATAGCATAGACAACAAGTTTAGTTAAACCTTACTCAGATGTTATTCCGCACTTCTAAAAAACAGATATTATGATGAAATATGAATGTAGTTGCTTTTTCTTAAACTGTTCCCTGTTCTTAAGGATTTTTTTTTTGCAACAGTTATGCAGCATGTGAATTTTTAATTTTGGACCTAGTTACGAAACATTTATGTTTTAAAAGTGAATGTTGCCACGCTTTCCTCAAGCATATTAGTTCTGCACTTCTGCTGGAAGAGCTCTGGAATCTGTTTGTGTCTGATGATCTTGTTCATATCAATATTTACTCATACAAACTGCAACGTGACCCTTGTTTCTGGATACCCATCTTTTGGAACACTATGTGATGTTTCCAAAGGTGGAAATGACAGGGTGGCAGGGAAAACCAACACCTGCAGTGACGTGGTGCAGAATAAAAGCTGACCTCTCTCTCAAAATTTCAGAAGTCTTTTGATAAACAGGTTTCCACTCAGTGGATATACTTCTGTCCTCTGCAGCAGGAGCAGAATTATGTGTAGGAAATTCAAGCAAAACACTCCAGGCGAACTGGAGGTTGTGGCAGAGACCAAAATCACTCTGACATGGCAGTTTCCCTGTGTGATCTTGCTGCCAGTTGCATGCAAGTGACAAGTTATTTTTAGATTATTGCATAAACAGTAGTAACCATTTCCCTAGGATAGTTGTTCAAGTAGAATTTAGCTGAAAAAAATAAAAGAGGAAAATATTAATGTGTGGATATGTTCTACGACATGTGAATGCTAGCTCCCACTGCCAGTGGCATAAATCCACTGCAGTTTCATGACTTTAATATAATCAAATCAACGTCTTATCCTTTCCTTCATAAAGTTTGACGGAATTCTATTTCATGCAGAAAGTACAAAAGATGAATTTGAAAGCTTTTGGAGAATAAACAGCATAGAGTTTGAATTTTCTTTGTTGTTATCATCAGCAAAGCCATTTCTTTAGTTATCCAATATATAAAGGAACTGATCAGCTGCAAATTAAGCTGGTGTTAGAGGCCATTCAGAGATTCAAGAATACTGTATGAAGGGTGAAAGAGGAAGTTATCAAGACCTAGTGGGTGCTAATCAGAAGATGGAGAGGTGTACCTTTCTCTCCCTTAGCTTTCTGGCTGTAGAAGTGTTCCTTTTTTGACCGTGTAATTAATGCCTGTTTTGAATTTTGGCACTTCACCTATTCCCCACTGCAAGGTCAGACATCTGCCCAATGCATGTTCCAGTGTACATGTTCAGATACAGTTCCGAAAGCTTTATTTGAGACATGTTAAAAATTTGCATTGTATATAAGGTTCTTTAAATGGGTGTCATGTTTATAAGTCTTAAACTTGGAACTGAACTTAAAAATGAGTACAATTTTTAAATCATTCTTAATTGCCTCTTTCTTTTATTTAGATGACAAAGCTCCTGTGACTGATACCAACATTCCTTCTCACCTGGAACAGATGTTGGATATTCTGGTGCAAGAAGAAAATGAGAGGGAATCAGGTGAAACAGGACCGTGTATGGAATATTTGCTACATCACAAGATTTTGGAGACACTCTACACACTAGGAAAAGCTGATGTATGTATTTCTCAGCAGAGCAGATTATCTAGATTATTGTGTGAGCTCCTAGTTGCAACAGAGACTGGAGTTCTACAGTAGGTGGTAGTGTGGGACACTGAATTCTAGCAAAGAGCTGCTTGCTTTTGTTACCAACATATTACAAATAACAGCCTTTTACAGATATGATCAGGGTGAGACAACCCCTGAGATGCTAGCTGAGACAGAACCCTGAGATTTGTTACTCACCACTCTGATGATGCCAGTGGTGAAACTAGAAGTAGAAAAAACATTTTTCTTTAGTCTAGAGTTTTTCTGCTTGTAAAGACAGTATTATCTCTCTCTGTCGTTTGTTAAATGTTAAGGGATTCTTGGATGGAAAGTGCTATGTTAAATAAAAATTTTCAATTAATTTTTATAAGTGTGATGAGCTATTGCTCAGGAAGACTTTCGTATCAGAAAGCGTTGATTTAAGTTGACCCCCAGACAGCTTTCATACCTTGGCAGTGTTGTCTGGTTCTTCGTGTCTGCATTGTGGCACACATGAAGTTCCTTTCATGGTCTTGGTCCATCCTTGTTGCTGTCTTTCTTAGCAGACTTCTGAGCTAAAATGCGTGGGTCATGGGGTAAATGAGCTTGGCAGCCCTTGTGCTGGAATGTTTTATATCACACTGCAGATGCAGTTTGGGAGGCATGGTGTATCCTGTTCCAAGGATAAATTGAGCTCTCCAGGGTTTCCTTCTCAGTCAGTCTTTTACACATTGTCATGAGTTTTCAATCGATTTTCCATAATTAGGCAACACAGGACAGTGGCTGTCTGAGCCTGAGATGTTCCTTGCTCTGGAAAAACCAGAGATCTGCAGTACCTGTTGCTGTACCAGCTGTCCTACAGTCAGGCTAAAATACCTGCTCCACCTGGGCTTAAAACCACAATGCTGCTGTATTAAAGATACTTGCTCAGAAATACAGCTCATTCAATAATTTCTGAGTGTTGTCAAGAAACCAAGATGAAGTGGTGACATATGTGAGGTGGGTAATTAGGAGTGTGTTTCTAAGAGCTGAGAGAAGTCATTCTGCACCCATACAAATACGTCTGTACAGGCAATTCTTGTACAGCCTGTCTTTACACTTTGCCACTTGTGAGTTGGTACATCTGAAGTAAACACGCAGTTCAGTGCTTGCAAGATGTTGCAAAGATCTGGTGCAAAATGAGTATTTCCCTTTCACAGCAATCAGTTAGAATTACTACATTACTGTGGATATGCCCTGATGGTACATATTTTGCCATTCTGTTCAAAGGATTGCTTGACAACTCAGCAATGATTAGGGATTAAAAACCTAGAGATAATTACTTAGAAAGGAGAGCCAGGTTAGGCTGTTGCCACCTCAGCTCCATTCAGCTGTGCAGTGGACCAGATGAGGGAAATTATGTGGGTTAAAATTGACAGCATTTATTAAGATTGTAGAACACACTATATTGGGTACATAAAGGCCCACAAGCCATCAGATCTCTTGGAGATAGAAAAGTCTTTACATGTGATGTGGTACGTGAGGGGCTGGTGGAACAAGGGTCTGCATGTTGCTCAGGTATTTGTGATTTATATTCTGCTCAGAGAAAGCAACGGCTTTCTCTTGTCCTGGATCATCTGTGCATTTATAAATGCTTTAGCTGCCTAAGGTTAATTGCTCATGACTCTAAGAAACCTTCTGTAGGTATTAAGATTTTTATAGTTTATCATTCTGTATTTGTGTGTATTGACTCACTGAATTGCTGGGTTTTGTGGCACAATAACCTAAAAAACATCTGACCTGTAATTAATTCCGAGTTAATTTCCCTGTATCACTGTAATGATATGGAATATTTTCTGGGAAGATTGGTAGAAGTTTACCCTAGAGCAGTTAACTGAACGCATGAATAATTTGAAAGAGAAAACAGTAATGAGATGCAACATTTTTTATTGATCTTTTTTAATATTGATATAAGTAATACATTAACAGATGATGATATTTTTAAAAATACTTTTGGTTAAATTATTGCTCTTTAATTAGCCATTCTGAGTGACAAATTTATGTCTATTTTTTTCTCCATGTTTATTATATTTGTTTTATTGTTCATCTGTTTTTGTTTCAGTGTCCTCCAGGAATGAAACAGCAAGTTCTGGCTTTTTATACAAAACTTCTTGGAAGAATACGGCAACCTCTTCTTCCCCACATAAATGTGCACAGGCCAGTGCAGGTACTGTTCAGATTTTAAGTAAACTATATTTTTGCATGACAAGTTTCTTTTATTCTGCTGTAGCTAATGATATCTTTAATTCTTCCACTGTCAAGTGAATTAAAGAAACTGCTTGGGTACCATATCAGTTTTAATGTGCTGATGATTAGAGCCTTGAACTGCTACTGCAGTACAAGTCATAAATAATAAAGAAAACTTGTTTGTTGCAGTCTAAATCCAGGTACTGAGTTCCAGTCAATACTCATACATAATTGTAGTGTGTATATAAAAATAATTCAGTCTATTATTCTTAGAAAAAGCAATAACTTTCTGTCTTAATTGTTCACTTTATGTGACAGAAATTAATCAGGCTGTGTGGTGAAGTTCTGGCAACACCAACAGAAAATGAGGAAATTCAGTTTCTCTGTATAGTGTGTGCAAAGCTGAAACAGGATCCATACCTGGTCAACTTCTTCCTCGAGGTGAGTAAATCAATTCAAAACTTTGCAGGTGTATTTACTGTGTCATATACAAAATCTAGTAGAGAACTGTAGATGTGACATTGTGCTTCATAGCTTAGTTTTCATTCCATCTGTTATTTTTTATCCTGTGATATTAGAAGTTGTGTTTGGATTTTTTTTCTTCCAGAGCCTTTATACATCTGATTTTCACTAGAATTTCATTCAGGGCTTACAAATACTCCTGCCCAAGGTCCTTTTCCTTTGCAGTGAAAGTGCTTGCAGAGTAGGGATATAATTTGCAATGTAGAACACTGTGTGAGGGAGACCTTGGCCTTCTTAAGTTGTTTTTGTCACCCCAACAAAGACTGGGAGACAGATTGCAGGGGGCACTGAAGCCTTGGAGGCTGGTGAGTGTTCTGCAGGATTGGGCCCTTATTTGGTAGTGGCACATATGTTGTAGCTGCAATGCCAGCTCCCAATCTACAATACAACAGCATCTTCTATCTGTAAGAAAGCCAAGTATCTTTACAGCCTCCTTTAACATGTGGCATTATGAAATCAGAGTGGGAAGATAAACAGTTTCTAGACTGACTTTCTGTTCCTATTTAGAAGAAGCATAAAAACAATTTGGTTTATAAAAGTCCATTTAGAAATGCCTTGTGCTCCCACTTTGCTGTTTGCTATGGTGACAGTCTCTGTTAAGTACGTGATACTTTGCTGAAAAATATTCCTTCAGGAATATTTTACAAGCTTTCCACAAACAAGATCTGTGACAGCAGAGGCTGCTAAACCACAAAAAGATGTTATTTTCCATTAGGTATGTGACTATCATTTGCATGTCAGTAGTAAAGAATCCATCTTGAGTTTATTTTTACCTTAATTAAGTATTACCCTGATTGCGATTGTATCCACTGTAGTTGTAGAAGCAGCAGAAATGGCATAAGGATTGAAAAGGTAATGTTCAAGCATTAGGAGCACTCAGAAGCAAACTACTGCATATATTACATGCAAAATATAGTAGAATTCTAAACTGGTTTTACTTGTAGTGTTATTTGTGTAACTTTTATGGTTTAAGACTCTTAAATAGTGCCCTTGCAATCAAACCTGAGAACCCCAGTCATAAGAACCACAAGTGTTTTGTCCCCCACTATTAGTGTTCTTCCCCAAAACAGCAAGATTCCAATATTAAAAAACACATGGAGAAACAGGTGATTCCAAGTTTTAAAAGGATTTCTAGTTTCACAAGGTGCTGGCTGTGGAGTTCAGGCAAGGTGGCAAACATTTCTTGTAGCTCCTGTTTCCTTCACAGCATTATTTTACATGTCGTAGGCCAAAGCATTTGTCTTCACAACTTGTGATGGTTGTTTCCAGATGGGATAAGTGGGGTGCAGAATTGTGCTTCATTAGAATTGAATATTCTGGTTGTTCACATTTGGCCTCTTAGAGGTGCTGTTGTTGTGACTTGATCGCTGTTTCAAATGCATGAAAGGGTAAATTTACAGAATTCTATGTGGCATTTCTCTCTCAAATCTCCAACTCTTATAAGATGAAATGCAGATGGATCTCTCCAAAGGGTGTTTGTATCTGTTCATTTTGCTTCCTTCTTTGACTGTTTCCAATCAGTTTATACGGGATTTTATGAACATAAAAAACTGAGTGTGTACAAAAGCAGAATTTCCTTTGTATGATTCCATACCAAATAGTTTGTTGATAGAATGCTCTTTTATATTTTAAATTTTATATATAAATGAATAAATATATAGATATATATTTTGTAAAATCTTTCACCTATATTGCTTAAGCAATAAGGCTACATGGCATAACTGTATTACTTGGGCAAGTTATGTCTGTTATGGAAATCAGAACTTGAAGAACGTCATTCTACTTTTTTAACTCTTTCAAATCCCTGTACTAATTTTATTTTAGCATTAATGTATTCTTTTTTTTAAACTGAGTTTTCCTAGTTCTTGTGCAGGGAGAAAGAATATACATCGTAATATTTGACTTATCACCTCTAACTCAGGCATATTTTAGGTTAAACTTCCCTTATCTCATCTCATCTTAGGTGAGATACTCCTTGCAGCTGATTGTTTCATGCAAAGGGACACTTAATTCTCTGTGCTTTGGTTTCTGTTCTAGAGACCTTACTAAAGTTCTAATATAGTAGCTAAAAAGTTGTACCTTCATTTTATTAAATGAGCAATGGTTTCACTATTTACTTCTAATTTCAGTACTACAAATTATCAACTTTATATTTCTTACCATGAATTAAGTAGAGATCTCATCACCTGTGATATCACTTGATTTTTTTCACAGAACTTTTTTTAAGTCTCTTAGAACTTAGACATGGCATCATCCACCACAGATTTTAGAACTGATGGTTACGTATCACAAAAAAGCAAAAGTGTGGTTTTATGTTATCTGCTTTCTGTTAATGCTGAATTCACAAGTACTTTGTTTAGAAAACATTGAGTATGTATTTTATGTAACCTTTTCTATTAGGTCATTCAGGATCCTGTTTTGCACCTTTGCAGGAGGCAGGTGAGCAGCTGAGCTGCAGAATTGCATGACTAGACAATAGGAAGCTTAAATACACACAAAAATTCTGCCTGTGTGTTGTTCAATGTACAAACTGCTTTGTGTCACCTGCCAATGTAAGAGTTATGAACTATGGGCACATTTCTGGGGGCATTCATACATTTATATATGTTAGTTCTCTCATCAATGCCTTAGCTAAATAAACAATGGCCTTTCAAATGGGAGAAGAATCCATACATGAAGTAATAAGCCATTGTAGGATAAAATAAGTATTTTACAGAATATTGCCCAGTTTGTGAAAAAAAAAACTTTTCCCTTTAACAACCCTGCCTGCTGCTTGAGTGGTGCCAGCAACAGTGTAAAATCCAGGATTGAAATGCTGTTCCAGCCTTTATGTGCAAGGGTGGTCACTGTTGTGATTCAGACATTTCTGTGTACTGATGTAGTAGGTGGGACAATACTGGAGGACTGTAGAAGCTTTAGGGATGGACAGACAGACTCGGTTCAGACAGACACGTTTTTGTTGCTTTGCCAGCCTTGCGCTTTTCACACTGTCAAAAAAAAAATAAACATATATTGAAGCAGTAATTTTTCTACTGCATTCAAAGATCATCCTTATTTTAGAGCATGCAGTGTGCTGCTTTTACCACTGGTTTGCACCTCCGGGGAATTGGTTCTGTGAGTGTATCACAATGCTCAGTGCAAGTTCCCCACAATGAATGCACGGCAATCGAGCAAGTGTTCGCAGCAGCTCTCCAGTTTGCTGCCTGTCATGTACTCAGTCCCTGCTGGTTTGTCTGTACTAAAATCCATTAACCCCAAATGGTTAGTCTTCTAAATTATTAATGCTTGAGATATATTTGTAATAATTTTGGTGTTATCATAGAGAAGGGAACCATTTGGATTTATAATCTCACTGCAGTTCTCACTTGAAAGAAATGTCTTGTGCTGCATTCTAATTTATGATTCCAATAAAGTATTCTTCACCTGTGCTTGTGCCAGAAGAACACTGAATTCTTGCCTTTCTGTGAGTTTCTTGGTGGTATCGCAGAGCACAAATTTAAATGTCTTTTTATGCTCTGGAGACAGATTTATGGGAAGACAGATGGGTTGCCTTTTTCCAGGCAAAGTAGAGATGATTTGGAGCTTCTGAGAAGGTTCTCTGCAACCTCTTAGAGTATCTAGTGCCCATTGCTAACTTCTAATATCTTCTGTCGGTTCAATCTACTCCATTTTTTCTTCTTGAGAAACACAATTTGAGAGTACTCTACTGTCAGAGAAGGTGTTTCTTTCCCTTTCCCGTTGAAGGTAATATCTCAAGAAATTTAGAATTATTTTACTTGAGTGATTCCAACTGGAAATAGTGTTTCAGACATTAGATGAATGTGAGGCCTTGACATAGAAAGGAATGTTTTATAATAAGTGCTAAGTTCTAAAGGTGCACCCATAAAGTAAATTTAAACCTTCTATCAAACTGTGGACAGATCAAGTGAATATGTGCCTCCAGTGGTGAAAGAAAAAGCTGCTCTCCTTTTGTAAATGGCATATTTAGCCTTGAAGCAAAATGTATAGGGCTTAAGAGAAATTTAAGCAGATTTAAAAGTGTCCTGGGTTTATAAAACACCCACACTCCCACAGCCCTTTACGTTTTACATGGTTACTGTATCCAGCCTTGACTACTTCAAGTGTTGATATTAAAAAAAATGCTTTTAGTAAACTCCTGCTTCAGTAATTTCAGCTGTGTAATTCCAAAAAATGCTTTGCAGAGTAAGTTAAAAGCAATGGCTTTCCAAGGATCAGCAAGTGTAATCACAGAAGACATGATAAAAGACCAAGAGTCTGTGACAACAGACACGGGGCAGCCTGGCCAGCCTGAGGAAGTGCCCGGTGCTGCTGGAGTGGAGCACATGGAGAAGGAGGATGAGCTCCCACAACAAGCAGATGAGCTCTCTTTCAGTCTGGATGAACTCAATGTCACATCATCACCTGAGTCCTCCACTGCTTGTCCAAATCAAGACTATAATTTAGTGAATTCTCTACTAAACCTCACCAAAAGTCCTGTGAGTTGGGGGTTTCTTTTGGTTTTTGGGATTTTTTCCACTCGGTGTGATAAAATGAAATAGTTGGATGCTGTGTGAAGTGGGCAGAGGAAGTGACTAAACACACTGTATTTTAGCTATAAAAAGTGAAATGAGGGTTTTTGCAGGCACTTTTTGTCAATTGGCATTTTTCTTTGCAAATTCAGATTAAAGTAAAAATACTGTTTTAGAAAATTGATACTAAGCTTGATGATGGTAATATAAGTGGGTTTTGTATAGGGTGCTGTAGAAAAGCTACACAGAAAAGCTACACAGGATAATCAGAAGGTTAAATATATCACAAGAGAATATTTTTAAAACTACTTTCAGTTGTTCTGACTTAACCAAACCCACTCTCTGTAATGGCACTGGGCTATCTCTAGGGATGTGTTTTCTTTTAGAAAGTCTGCTGTTGTGTGTCTTACCCAGCTCCATCTTCCAATTCAGACTTAGATTCTTTCAGATAATTTAGAGGAGGTTTGGGTAAGCCTGTAATTGCTACAGCAGTGCTAAGAGGAGAAAACCAAGTCTACCACTGGACTTTGTTATTGTTACATGATTAGTTTTCAGGATTTAGAATCTTGATCTCAAGCTGACCTACAGCTCTAGTTCTGTCAGCTGGAAGGTTGCAGCTGGCATTCTTAGTATTTGACACAAAATCATGTGAGATTGCTTATATTGTAACATCCAAATTCACTAGAGTTAGTGACTGAAAAGGCAACAAAAATCAACGCATTCACTCACTGTGGGGGAATGGGGAGGTTTTATTTGGGAGGTGTTTGCTTCTTGATTTCCAGTGAGCTTCATTCACCCTCTGATTAATTCTTCCATGCCCTTCTGCCAGGACGGCCGGATAGCAGTGAAGGCCTGTGAAGGCCTCATGCTTTTGGTGAGTTTGCCAGAACCAGCAGCTGCCAAGTGCCTGACTCAAAGCACTTGTTTATGTGAATTGTTGACAGACAGGCTGGCCACCCTCTACAAAGCCTTGCCTCAGTCACTGGATCCCTTAGACATTGAAACAGTGGAGGCAATTAACTGGGGGTAAGAATTTTATTTTTGTATTTAATACCCAAAGTGACTTTACACCCCTCCCTGAAACTAATTTGATAGGTAGATAATGTGTCTAAAATATTGCCCCCCACACATGCTAAAGCCTCAAGGGCCGAGCTGAGATACAGCTGCAGCACAGTGGTGCACTTTGGGTGTCCAGTGTACCTGTGACTTCTGACATGGGGCCAGGTTTCCCTGCTAGGCCATGGCAGAGATTCCTCAGGGGGCAAGTTTTTCCACTGAATTGCATCAGAAGTTTGTAATGGTGTCACTGTAGTGTCAGGTATGGATTATATTCTCATACAAATGTCAAGGACTTAAGCACAAACTTCTCACTGTACACAGTGGGCGTTGTAAACTGCTGTGGGGGGCAGGATGGGTCCATTTTGCAATAGGCTGTTGTTGCAAAATTTTTGCAGCAGAAAAGAAGAAGGAAAGAGTTACTGCAGAAGTCATCAGCATAAAGCAAAAGATACATGCCTGTTATCCTAACTGCTTGCCATTCAGATTCTTAAAACATTTCTCTTCCCCACTCTGCATTCATTATTATGAATTGCTCCTGATCTGTTAGTACTGAGACAGAAGTAGGTATTTGCAAAATGCCTAGCAAAATTTCTGGTGGTTGAAGTTTGAAATTAGAAGGGGAAAACCCACAACTTTGAATTGTGGGATAAATAAATATTGGAGTTTTTACCAAAGAAAGTGGTGTATTTGTTATTCCTTAGAGCCCTTAAATTGAGATAGATGTTTCTTTCTGAAAGATTCAGTCTAGTTCAGGTATACACTATGTGGTTTTGGTCGACTTGCCTGAGGTTGCTTACAGAGTAGAGAAGAACAATTGCATTCATTTTATGGTTCTGTGACTACAGGAGTTACTGATTCAGTGTCTGTGGTCTGTGTTTCCTGGGAGGACAGACTTGGTGATCAATTTTCCCTTCTGACTCCAGAAACACTTAACCAGAGTTCCTGTGCTGTTCATTCTGTGTATCCTTTAGCATGCACTGAATACCTGTGTAGTGATGGCACTGCCAGATCCATAGAGAGCAGCAGAAAAGCTTTTATAATGTTCCCTTCATTACAAGTAGGTCATTAATTATTCTGTTTGGTTCAATAAGAATGAAGTCCAAGATTCTTCAATTACTTGTAGACTAAATAAATATTTTTTTCTCTGTGTTCTCTAGTTTGGATTCCTATAGCCACAAAGAAGATGCATCTGCTTTTCCAGGGAAAAGAGCGTTGATTTCATTTCTTTCTTGGTTTGACTACTGTGATCAGCTCATCAAAGAAGCACAAAAGGTTTGAAATGTGTTCAGATGATACAAATATATTCAGCAAATAAGTAGTTCCAGTTGTTTCTTAGCTTCTGAGTTTGAGACACACCATTTTGTACTTTTGTTTCAGACGACTGCTGTTGCTATGGCAAAAGCTGTGCGGGAACGATTCTTCATTGATGTTATGGAACCTCAGCTGATGCAAACGTGAGTAGCATCCTATAAGACACAGCAGAACAGAATCTGAATCAAGCTGATTTTTGGGGGACAGAAATCCACTCCATATCTGATATGAAAATGTTTTGTTCAGTTCAGAGATCGGAATCCTCACATCGACTGCACTATTGCACCGCATTGTTCGTCAGGTGACTTCGGATGTCCTGCTGCAGGAACTGGTGTATTTTATACTTGGAGAGCACAGAGAGCCAGAAACACTGACGGACATCAACAGGCATCCACTGCGACACAGGTTGATCGAGCACTGTGATCACATTTCTGATGAGGTGAGAAGTGATGTGGTACAGGAATGTCTGCCGGCCAGTTCTGGAGTGTGGAGGGTCTGCACAGATACCGCGTGGAGGACTTTTCATATTTGTGTCAAGTAATGTTTTTCACCAAGAAAGAGAAATCTGACTCCCAGCTTTACAAATTCCCTTCAGAAAATAAAGTCAGGCTGTTTTCTCCACCTAGCATATTTCTTTTTATTTTTGCTAAAGATTCTTTGGTGAATTTATGTGCCCACTGTGCATATCCAGCTAGACTTGCTCGTCTGTAAGACAGAGTGAACTGAGTTTTTGTAATTGCTTTTTTTTATGTTGTCTTGCTGTTATTTTCCATGTTGTGTCAGTTCTGTCTTATTATCATATAAGATACAGATGAAAATTCAGGGTTTATATGAACTAAGCGTGGTTGGAGAATATATGCAATGCCAATTAAAAGATGATGTAATAACTTTAATGAACATACAGTAAGCATTGTTTAAAGCATTTACTTCAGTAAAATCCCTCTCAGAAGCTGCTTGTTTCACATTTTCCATGAAACAACCTCAACCCTCTATTTTTTCAAATAGAAACCAAGCTTGCCTGAAATACAGATCTGTGCTTTGTCATATCCATTTTCTTCAGTAGGCCTACCTGCTCGCCCTGTCAGAATGAGTTATCTCTGTAAATTAGTTATCTTTGCAAAGCTAAGCACTCTCTAGCAGTCTTGAAAAATTGTCTTAGTATTGCTTAAAGTCAGTGTTCTTTTAAAAGCCTACATAACATCTTTATGTAAAAATCTTAGCCTATAGATCTAGTCACAATATCTCAGTGGTTCTTTTATTCTGAGTGTTTATTGCTAACTTTAAGTCCTGTTGTGTGTCTCATTTGCACAATGATAACCATCTTCCAGCATGGATCTGACTGTAAAACAGTAAGCTAAATTCTGAGTTCTCTGTATGTTCGTGGTATTTTTATGTTGACAGATTGCAGAACAGTTTTTGTTTTACAGAAAAATACATTCCCATATTGATTTTCAAATGTTTATGAACTCTTCATCCATGTTTATACCACATGTAGCATCACAATTTCCTAATTTTTCTTATGATTTTTGTTGCCCTCCATAATGTGAGTAAGTGCTTGCAATGTTCTAGGATGGACAAAGCAGATAAAAGGCAAAAAGCACAGGGCAGCAGTGCATAAGTTTCTTGAACTTCTACTCTTTCTGTTGCAGATCAGCATAATGACTTTACGAATGTTTGAGCACCTTTTGCAAAAACCCAACGAGCACATTCTTTATAATTTGGTTCTGAGAAATTTGGAAGAAAGAAACTACATGGAATACAAGCCTCTCTGTCAGGAAGACAAAGATGTGGTAGAGAATGGACAGATTGCTGGAGCAGTGTAAGTTTCATTTTTAAAGGAAGTTTTCACAACTGCTAAGTTGGATCCTTATTTTTAGAACAAAACGGGGTTTTTTTCCCAGTAATTGAAAGAAAAGTGAGCCTGGAGAGCACTTGAGTGCTCTATGTATTAATCCATATCTGTAAAGTGATGCAGAAATTCCTACATCAGCAATTTATGGAAACTCTTAAAACAGGAACAGAAAATCTAAAATTACCACAAACCTCTTTCCAGAACAATAGGCACTCAGAGGTCTTTGTGTCTCAATTTATTTATGCATCTACCTAGCTTAAATCTATGCATATTTTATTGCAATAAAATGAATAATATTCTTGAAGTGAGAATATTCTTGAAGTCAGTCACTTCAGTGTCTTGCTTACATTTATATTCCTAGTCATTTTTAATGGAAGAACATTTCTGAGGCACTACATAAAATCCTTTTAAAAATGGTAGGTAACTCTTGTAACTCAGTGTTTTAGTGAGGAGAGATGAGGACTGGCCACACAAACTATTTTAGTCATCGAGAATAATTTAAATACATCCTGGAGTATAGCTCTCATGTGAAAAATGTGGCTAAGAAGTTTTAAGTGTCCTGATGCAGTGATTTTGTACAAGTCAAAAAT
Source organism: Platysteira castanea (assembly GCA_013397175.1). Lineage (NCBI taxonomy): Eukaryota > Metazoa > Chordata > Aves > Passeriformes > Platysteira > Platysteira castanea. The sequence goes on from VYXC01007313.1 coordinate 1,039,475, forward strand.
GTTTTGTCTGTTGTTCAGATTGTTGGGTATTTGCAAAAGTTGGTATTTCTGCATATTAATTAGGTAATAGAATGTGGAGATTGTAATGTTCTGGAAAACATCCTAGTTGTCCAGAGAAGGAAAACAGCCTGCCTTGTGACCCGGAGATTTTCCTGCCTTCCATAACATTCTGTGAATGATTATGTTTTTGTCTAATGTAATTTCACAGAGATCTGGAGGAAGATCCATTATTTACTGATCTGTCTCCAGATAACACATTGTCAGCTCAGGAGTGGCTCAGTGCTTCTCCACCTGTCAGTCCAGAACATCCGAAAAATGATGGGAAGACCGAAGTTCATAAAATTGTAAATAGGTGAGTTGAAACAAAGACTTAAGGAAATGTCTGAATGTGTGGGTGTCTGCACACACTGTGCAAATTAAATGTGTACTCTGTAATGGATGTTATTCTGTGCCAGCTGGGAATGTGACTCCACAGAAGGAAATTATGTGGCATTTTATCAGAAAGCTACTTCTGAAAGATTAGAGCTTGCATTAATTCAACATAAATGAGAAAAAAAGAAGAACTTTGCAGCTAATGGTTGAATACTCAGAATTCACGATGAAAGCCTCGTTGATTATAAAAGTTGCTTTTCGCAGAAATATTTGCTGTACTTAAAATGCTGTTACAGGACTTGACCTTCCTGGAGAAGTCTAGGGAGTCTTGTCATAAACCTTTCAGGGGAAAAAAAACCCTCAAACTTCATTATAACTTCAAATTTCCTTAAACACATACATAAAAGTAAATAATTGCCATGCTAGAGATAACCTGCTGTTCCCTGAAAATCGGGCCACCTGTGTCACCTGTGCCTACCTCAGTGCCTGTTGGACTCACTGCAAATTGGATATCACAAAGAGGACAAGCTCTGCTCTAAGCAACTTAGTGATGGTAATTCTCTTAGGAACTAATATTAGGATGAGGGCTGTTTGCTTTGTTAATACTTGGTAGCAGAGCAGCACTGGTGTGTCAGTGCTGACCTATCTGCTTGCCCAGAAATAATCAAAGGTGTTAGCCAAAGGAACAAACAGCCCAAGGACAGCCAGGACAGAGTGGCATCATCACTCCTTGCCCTCTTTCCCCCAGTATAGCTATTTATAGTTTATGGTGGACGTGGTTTGGAGCAAAGACACAAAGAACACTCTCCTAAATTCACCTCCTGTAATCTCCATCAGGGAATAGAAATGTTTTGTGATTTGCAGTGTTTTGCAAATTTGTATTTTTTGAGATAAGATGAGCTCCCCATGAAAACTCAGCTACTGTATATTTCTGCATATAAATTCTACAGGAGTGTCCAGAAGTTCTTGGGGCATGGTGAAGGCTGAAATTTGGAATCAGGTTCCAAGGACTAGGTTTTATTTTGCTGTCCAGAAATTTCAGTGGGTTTAATTTATTTTTTTTAAAGACAGTTACTAATCTTATTCAGAATTTCCTGATGCATTTTGGGTCAGATACTGGTGAAGTAATAAGGACATAAAGTATTTGACTACACACCTGGCAAAGGCAATTATAGTTGTAACTGGGACATTTATATGCAAATACTCCTCTGTGTCTTAGATGTTCACTTTTTGCCACAACAAATTGATAAATAAAACGACCTATGAAGTAGGTTTAGAAGAATTTTAACTCTAATTCTTCTTCTCTTTTGGCTCATTTATTGCCAAGTATATTTTGTTTTAGCTCTACTAAGATGGGAGTCTGACCTTTAGCAAATGCTTGACCTGTTTTTGAATATTTCCTTTCATCTCCATTCTGTCTGCTGATTCTCAGAAAATTCTTCCACTGATGATTTTACTTCTACTGCCATATACAAAACTTCTCAAGTATATATCTTGTTATTGCAAACAGTAGTTGGAATAGATGTGCTTAAATAGATTTTGTGTTCTCTGTTCTTCACATAAAGTTACAACAGAGTCTGTGGATTAATTGGCCAGACAGTTCAGCAGTGTGTGTACAGTGTTACAGATGATGAGGAGGTATTGATCTGGTGCTCTGTGGAATATAGTCATTAATGTACTTTTTTTCTCTTCAGTTTTCTCTGTCTTGTACCTGATGAAGCAAAGTCATCATACCATGTGGAGGGTACAGGTTATGATACTTACCTCAGAGATGCCCACAGACAAGTAAGTCAGTGAACTCTTCCTTAGTCCTTGAGAATTTGGAATGTTGGTGAGAATATACAAGTGGTTCTGTAAATAGTCCTATTAAATGCATCTTTTGGTAATGGAAGATAGGAAAATTCAATTTTCATTTTTAATGAAAACTTACCTTTGGAGATCTTTCGATGATGAATTCACCTTGTATTGCTCTGGTGGGAATAATGGATGACATTAAATGCATTAATATTCATACAACAAATACAGTGAGAGAAAACCTGAACCGCAGATAGATTCTTAATTTGCTTCTGCATTTATCTGCATTCTCTTGGAGAATTGCCTGCCAAGCTGTTTGAAAGAACTAAAGAGAAATTAAAATGCTGCATAGGAGTTATGCAATCTGGGACTTTGCAAATAAAGGCTCATCACAGGGAATGCACAGCCTAAGGCATTCAGGTAGGAAGTTGGGAGATTGGGTAGGCAGGGAAAGCTTTATTATTTACTGTTTAGAAATAAATGCAAGCTTTGCTTTTACAAACATAAAGTTTCCTTGGTCAGAGGACAGTCACTGTTTGCAGCTTTCTTATTGAAACCCTGTGAATCTTCTAGAATAGAAAAATTTATGCAAAGGAGCAGAGTAACTGAGAGCTATATTAAGTATATTCAGAAATTCCATAACCTCGGAATTACGTTATCAGCTGCTGAAGATGGGAAGTATGGATTTCTGTATTTATATTGCTTCATCTGGAGTCTCTCCTGAAAAGAAAGGGAATGGAAAGTAGAGAATTAGGAAACAAAGGTTGATGTAAAATTCCCCTATGTTCTATTCTTGGATGCCAGAAACCACTTATCATCTTTGTCTTTCTTTAATGCCTTGGGAAAAAGAGTGTACTGGGAGTTATTAGAGAGCAGAATTGGTTTCTGTCGCTTCCTGACGATGATATGGCTACTGTTAAAATATTTCCCCCCTAAGAGTAGCCCTGCCTGTTGCCGTTATTACATCCAAATAGCTGCTCTGCTTCCTTATTTCTATTCCTGGAAGCCTGCACAAGCAGGTAAGCTACAATCAATGCAGAATTTCTGAGTTTCTCTTTCTTCCTGTGTTCTTTTTTTTCCTCTGCTTTAATTCGTGCTCCTTTCAAGGTGTATTTCCTTGCAAGTGAGACATCAGGCAGCACACAGCAAATATGGGGCAAGGTAGAGAAAGACTGCCAGGGGTGTTAGGAAGCAAAGAGAGGGAAGAGGAAGCCCTGAAATCCTTTTAGTTTGTGTGTTCTGCATATAGACGTGCCTTTCCTGTCCTGGGAATTAGGGAGCAGAATGATTTGGACAGCAAGATCAGCTACACACACTGCAGTGGAAGTGTGGTAATGTACTCTCAAGAAGATGTATAAGAATGCAATTCCTGCTTCAGAAGAACCCTGATTAGAATGTGTATTGTTGGCTTTGCTTTGTGTTTTGGCCCCAGCTGCCTTTTGGGAGCTCTCTTCTCCACTCACTGTTTCTCAGACTACCCTAGTAGGAGGAATGTCCCCAGGAAAATGAGGTGCCTGCTGATAGTGTTCTTACTGACAGTGTTTGCTCTGGAATGACTGATCTCTTTGAGCATAGATTTATCATTTAGCTACAGATTATGGTTTTAAGGTGTATGGACTGTCAAAGGAAATGAAATGGTTTCCGTGGAGATTGAAGTCTGCTCTCCTCACTACTTTTTTGTAGTTCCGGGATTATTGTGTCATTTGCTTACGCTGGGAGTGGCCCGGATCTCCCAGACCTTTGGAAAAGTGCAATCTAGAAGCGTCATTTTTTGAAGGACACTTCCTGAAAGTCCTGTTTGAAAGAATGGGCAGGATTCTTGATCAGGTAAGAAAAAACAAGTTAAGAATTCAATTTCTGATACTTTCATCACTTTTAAAGAGCTGATGATCTCCATGAGGTACTGTGGATTCCCATCACTCTCTATTATAGTGTCATGTTATTGTGTAATGTGCCATTTCCCGGTCATAAGCAGGACAAGAGCCGTTTGCACATATAAATGCACTGGGAACATGTGCAGGAAGCCAGGAGTAGCCTCTGGGTCAGCTCTGTGAGTGTTCCTGGGAACATTCTCGTATGAATCTGTGATATCAGAAAGCTTTGCAGAGGTGGCAGCTCTCACTCACCTCGTTTCTGACAGAAGATAGCTCAGGCACAGAAGTGAAGTAACTTGTTTCAAATATCTCATGTACTAGACACTACCTTCTTCCTCCTGCTGATATTACAAATTTCTGTAGAACTGACTGTACCCTAAGAATTTTTTTTAAATTTCCTGAACTTCAAAATTTGCTGGGTTTAATATTTTTAGCTACAGGGATTTTTTTAGGATTTGTCTGATATGGGGCCATTTTGCTGAGTCTGCTGACATATGGAGAGAAATAAAAGCTCTGTGTGAAGAAGCAGCTTTCTTTAATGCTCTCAATTAGCTGGAATCACAACAGCAATCTGTCTGAACAATGCAGCACGTGTTACTCCTTTGTTTCCTTCTCCTCTTGAGAACACCAGATAATGCTCATGCCTTCAAAGCTTCCTAATGAATTGGCTGACTCAAACAGCTCTAAAGACCTTCTCCTACAGTTCAGCTAGGTAGGCAGTGAATGGATTTATGGAAGGAATTTTTGTCTCTCTCTGTAGAGTAGCTCTGCTCTAATAACTCAAAATGTAGTGATCTCTTTTACCTGTAACATCTCTGGTCCAGGGGCTGAAAGCTTCATTTGTTAGGAGATTGGGATGAATCTATTGCTGGAGTGCCAAGTGCAGAAATAACTGCCACTGACTGGAAGAAATAAGTGCTTTCATTTCCAAAGATTTATGAGACAACTTTGCAATGCAACAGTGTGTGGTAACAAATTCAAGAATAAGATACCTAAATATTACTTATGTGTACACGTGTTGTCAGTGGAAATTTTGTCAGAGCAGCCCCAGTAGTCCCTGGAGCTCCTAGGCTGAAAGGCAAGCAGGTGTCTCTTTTAGTGCAGAGTGAATCACCAGCTCAGCTTCCTCGACTGTATGGACTGAAAGCTTGACTCAGCTGCCTGAGCTCAGGTGTCTCTTGCCATTTTTGTGATGTCCAGGATATTCCCAGAAGTTTGCAGTTGCAACACAGATTTTGCAGGAATCCACGCTCTCTAGAACCGTCAAGGGACCAGCAGATACTTGGGAGCATCTGAGATGGCAGGAGATGTTTGTGTGTGGGCAGGTGTATCAAGTGTCAGATCTCTGTTGAGTCAGCTAATGAGAGCTTAGACATGTAGACATGGCTAAATATATCTGTTTTAATCTGAGGCTGAATTCATCCAAATCCTCCAGACCTGAAAAGGAAGGAATCTGTTCTCTGATTCTTTGGTGGGATGCTAACTTGAGAGCATAAAGATGAGAATTTGAGGTCATTAAATCCTCCTCTTCTAGGTGTGATTATGCCAGTGAGGCCGTTACTGCCAGTATGCAGTCAGAGATTGAAGGGAGGCCCTCTAATCTACTTAGATGGACAAGGTTGATTGACACAGAGGTGTACCAAAGGAGCGTCTGTCCTTCTCTTGTCAACTTAGTCTGTTCTGCCATTGAAGAAATGGGAGGAAATTCTCTTAGATTGCAAATTCTGAGCTGAAAAATTAAAATGTCAGCTTGTTTTCACTGGGATGAAGAAATCAAAGATGGAAAAAAAGTTTTGGAACATAAAGAAGCCATGGTAAAAATGCTTGATTTTATGGAAATAAGTTTCTTACTAGAATGGTCAAATCCTTTAAACTAGGCACTATTTTTTTTCAAGAAAATCAGGTACTATTTTATTCCTTATGACAGATAAGCATTTTCCAGCATCTGACAGTGTTGTCTGTCCCATTTGGTAGATTTGGGGAAGGGAGGTAGACAAGAAGCTCAGAATTCCCTGCTGCTTTCCCACCCCAGGACTGGTCCCATCTCCCGTAGGTTGCTGCCACAAGATGGCCAGGCCTTCTGCAACAGTCCTTTCCCAGGAAAAAATAAAGGAGAAGAGAAATAACAGCTGTAAACACAGATTTCTCTCTGGCAATTTCCTGAGCCCATATACTTTACCATTTCCCAGGAGAAGCAAGCAGATGTTTAATCTAGGCTGATTCCGTGCTATTTCTTTAGCTGAAGAAATGTTTTATGGGAAGAGGACTTACCCTGCAATAAACAAGTGTGCAAAAGCTTCAAGTGTTTGCAGCAGCGATACAGATGACAACATCTCATGCCCAACTGTCATATTCACAGCACTGCTGTTGTGAAAAGCAGAGGTTGGGCCTGTCTTCTAATCTAACTTTTTATCTTTTTTTATTCATAACCCTGTGTATAAGGTTCTAGTGGTTAAATAAACATGAGGTGAGTGAAAAGAAGCCAGCATGAAAAAAATTAAGCACTGTGTTTCCCCCTTTTTGCAGCCCTATGATGTAAATTTACAAGTTACGTCAGTGTTGTCCAAACTGTCCCTGTTTCCCCATCCTCATATACATGAATACCTTTTGGATCCTTACGTCAACCTCGCCTCTGGCTGCAAATCTCTCTTCTCTGTGATTGTCAGGGTGAGTAAACACACCATTAATAATTACACATGACTGTACAGCAGTAATATATTTAATAACTTTGTAGTTAGTGGTAGTTTAAGTTGGTAAATGTTTGTCATTGAAAGCACATACTTACAGTCCTGATTTTAAATCAAGATTGGGCCTAGATGGATCTCTCTGCTCATGCTCTTTTTTTTCCTGATGAAGGCTGTTCTTGACAATTAAGTCCTGGATTTATCAAAAGTCCCCTTCCTCTCCAGTTCCATCTCTTCCTGCCAGACCTGCATGCTAGAAGTGCTGGCTGGGTGCCTGTCACACTGCAGTGTCCTCAGTCTGAATCCCTCGCTTACCCCACGCACCAGCTGTTACTAAGCTGGTCAGGAGCCTGTTAATGATGCTTGCCCAGCAGTAACAGAGGGCTTGGCTCCCTTTCTCCCAGCAGCTCTCCCTGGTCCAAAATAAAATCTTCACTGTCTCCCCTTGTGCTTTCCCTAAGCCCAGGAAATCTTTGGTCGATTTTCTGAGTCAACATTTAATAAGACAAGTTAATCATTGACATATTTAAAATAAGTAATGCCATTTGTGACAAGAGCAAGTAAGGCTTTTGTATTTCTTTACTTTCTGCACCCACTCACCCTCTTTTTGGGCAGAGCAGCCTCTCTGCAGGTTGTTGTGTGAGCCCGTGAGGATGCTGAAGTGGGTCTGTCCCTGAAGCTGTCACTGAACCTTGCTGCCAGGCACTCTGCAGAGGTGTTAACTTTGTGTGTTGATGGCCTGGGCTTTACAGGTCGTCGGGGACCTCATGGTTAGAATCCAGCGCATCCCAGATTTCACTCCCAAACTTCTGCTGGTCAGAAAACGCCTGCTGGGCTTGGAGCCGGAAGGGCCCATGTGAGTAAACACTCTGCACGTTCTCCAAGGCGCGTGGCTGGGTTTGTGTGTGCCAGTCCTGATTGCCTGCGTTTCTCTTCCTGTCCCAGCATTGACCACATGACGTTACTAGAGGGCGTGATTGTGCTGGAAGAGTTCTGCAAGGAGCTGGCGGCGATCGCCTTTGTCAAGTACCACACCTCAGCCACGCCCTGAGCAGCCCCGGGCCCAGCCACCCCCGGCTCCGGGCTGGGCTCAGCGAGAGGACCACTGGTAACACCCAGAGAGAAGGTGGTGCCTCCTGGCAAAGTGGCAGGGGATGTTTGGAAGACAAGTTCCTTTCACCAGATGTTGAGATTGCAAATGGACTTGGAATATGAGCGAAGGCGTTTGGGGAGAAACCAATACACAGCATTTCTAGCCACTGTGTGAAGAGCTGCAAAAGCTGCATGAAGAACCACAGACATCAGAGCTTGGTTATTCTGAAGACCATGTGTAGAGAGTTTGGGCTCTTGTATGTCCTGAGGCTCACATGCACCAATTTGCTTTTTGTGACCATATTACTTTTAAAAAAGCAAATTAATTTTATAACATTTTTATGTCTTAATTCTTTTTCTTTTCAGTTGGCTATATGAAAGAAAAACACACCTATAGTTGCAATGTATGTCATTAAAAATGCAGAAGTTCAAAAAATCCACCAATGCATATAAAATAGAATATGTTAATGAGGGATCATTTTGCTTTTGATAGATCTTAAGTACAACCCTGAGCTTGATTCCTCAGTGGATTACTCCAAGAGATATATCAGTCTAAAACCAATACTAAAGAAATCAATCCTGATTCGGCATCACATCCATAACAAATATATCTGAAGTGTACATGTTTGTAGCATGTTTGTCTCTGTCATTCCAAGTGACTGATCTCCAGGTCATCTGTGTAACTAGATTTGCTTTAGCTTTTTACATGGGAGCTCCAGTTGTTTGACTCATATCACCTTTACGTTATAGGTTAATTATAGGTCATCAGTAGTTGTTGCTGAAACAGTATTTTTAATTTCTTTTAAATTGGTATTAGTCTGAATTGGTTTAAGAATCTTTTGTGCCTTGAAATTTGGCAGCATAAACATTCTGTTATTTTGAGAGATATTTTTATTTCTTATCTATCACAGTGATGCCAACTCAGTTAAAGCATTGATAAGTTCTATAGGACCAAAATTTGCACCTGCTTTTCACAGTGCTGGGATGCAGGATCGCCTTTCAGTGACTCCTTTTCCATGTGAATGCCATCAGCCAGGGCAGGTGTTGGCACTGTAAGCAGAGGCCACCACAGGGTGCTTTGCTTCTGCCCTCCCGAGGGTCCTCACTGCCAGCACCCTGTGCCCTGGCAGGAAGCTGTGCTGGACCTTGCAGTCACACCCAGTGACCTGTCCTGCTCTCCACGCTCGTGGGTAGCACCTCTTTCCCCTCCTTTGAGCAAGGCAAGGTAGAGCTCAGCTCCTTCAGTTTACACTGTCTTTCCTCGTTTGTCTTTCCTGCCCCTCTGTTTGCACAGCTAAAGCCTGTTTCAGATGTCACTGCTCATATGCAAACACGGACTAATTTATTCGGTCACTAGAATTCTTCTGGATTTACATGACTGTACCCAGAATCAGATTCTGATCTCTATTCATGCCTTTGAGGTCTTGTTTTTTAATATTTATGGAAGCTGGATGTTAAGAGGCCTTTTAAGTTAGCAGGTTAATTAGAGCAGTGTCACAGTTAATGGGCTAAATTTATTCTTGTCACCAGTGAAGAACATCCTGCTGTAAAAGCTTCCAGTACAGGTTCAGCTGGAGAAAGCAGTTCTGAAATTGGGGAAACATTTTGGCAGGTAAAACCTGTATTCAGTGGCTCCCTGTACTGGGACACTTTTCTAAAAGTGTTGCATTTCTCTGGCAAACAGAAGCACATTTTACTTCTTCACCTGGGGTTTTTTTGTCTGAATTTAGCTCCAAAGACTTTTCAGGTACAAGTAGCATAGTAGGATAAAGTTTAAAAAAATTACACATAGTTCATCTTTCTTCTTTAGAAACATACCTTGAATGTAGCAAGTAATTTTTAGTGACCTGTATTGCAGACAGTCCACATTAGAAGTTTCCTTAATACCTGACACGTAGTTTAGAACATGTTGATGTCTGTGCAGAGTGATGTTTAATACATACATTTGTTATTTATAAGGTCTCAATTCAGCAAAACAGTTAAATATAAGCTTAATTTCAAGTATTTTTTCCTTAAATCACAGTCTTTTAGATAAACAGAGTTAAGCTGTTGAGCAGAAATGCTGATGCTTTACTGAATTTGAGTCTTTGTTGGTTTTGCTTGAGCTTAATTACTTTTTCCTCAAATTGTCTATTTTATTTATTTTTTTAAAGCTTATGCTCCAAAATACTTTTAATGTCCCAATTTCAGTGGAAACTGGAAGTGATAATACTACTAGAAATGAAAGTGAGAGAAACGTTAAACAAAACTTGCAAGACCATTCCAAGTAATATAAGGATTGATAAAGCCATTCAAGAGTTGCCTGATCTCCAAGGAAAGCATTAACATCACCTCCTTTGTTTTGCTGTTTTCACTGGTACCTGAACTCATTACACTGAAAGGCTGCAGCCTTTGTGGTGTTCTTATGCAAAACACTGCAGAGCTGCAAACACAGCTCCTTAAGCTTGTCCATGAGAAAAGTAAGTACATAGAACTACGATCACTCTTAAATTCAGGCTATGATTGTTCAGTCTCCAGTGACATTGGTGATTTTCTTGCAAACCAAATGTTATTTAGTTGATCAATTTATAAGACATGGATCCATCCTCATAAAAGTGAAACAATCCTTAAAGTTTCTTTAGCCTAAACTGCTGCCTACAAACCCTTAATGACCATACCTGATGACAATGACCTTTATTTTTGTAAAAGTGATTTAATCTTTCTTAAGAGATGGAACTCATTTAATTATTTTTTGTGGTGATATTTTTCATGCACTTTTTTTTTTTAATGATTAGAAGTTAGTTCAGGTCCATGTTTTCACCTTTTTGATCTATGCATGTCATGGAGGACCCCATTTTGTTTCTGTGTGCGTTTGTTTGTATGTGGTTATTTATTACCCGGGGAGGGACACCTGAGAAAATACATGGCCTGAAGAGTTCATGGCTTATGCAGATCCTCCAGATGTCAGTGGGAAAGGCAAGGGCTCATCACCTTAGAGAATGGGACCACTGGGATTAGACTGAAATACTTGTGATGGGATGCTAGAATAATTTTTTATTTCAAAAAGCAGATCCAAACCACATTTAAATCCTGATGCACGTGTGTAAATAGAAGCATTTTTTTACATTTTTTTCATTTATAGTATGTATTTGATTTAGACTCTGATTTAGAAAATTTCGTAATGAGCCATGTGCTAGCTCTGGTAGAACAAGTTTGTCCTTAGTTTCTCATATGACTGTAATATTCCTGGTATTCAGATCCTGTCTTTGTCATGTTCTTACTATATATTTGTTTGTGCAATATAAAAGCTGTGACTTGATGCACAGCTTGAGTCTGGTTGTACATCACCTATGTATATATATACATATATATATATATATAAAAGGACCAGAATCCCGAGCTTGCTTACACTATGATTAGTGTAAAGATTGCCACACTTCATTTTACAGGGCACAAGTAATCATGGAATGGCTTTGTAAATGCATGGTAATTTCTACCATAACTGCTGTGCAATCTCACAGGTGACATTTTATTAGTGCTCTTTGTCTTGCTAGAAGAAATACTAACCCACAGTACTTGGTAAGATTGAAGGGTCCTGGAGTACACCTGGGGCTACATGGAAAATCCATATCTGATATTGCATATCATACAGGGTTTTCAAACTGTGTCCTTAATTCTTTCTGTGCCCTGTAAAATAGTGTAATTATATAAAATATATACTCCTTGTTTTGCCTCCTGCCTTGTTTACATTAAACAGAGGATATTCAGTAAAAATTTTCTATTAAACTTTGTGTAGGTCACTTACTAACAGTGTTGCCAAGGTTTCACAGATGTGGAAATTTCCAACGAGGAATTGTTGAAACAGCCACATTACCAGACATACAATATTAAGTTTTATGAAGGAGGTTATGATAAAACTCAACTTTTTGTGCTAAAAAATGCATGGAGGATTAAAAGGGATATTCTCAAAATAAATTAATTTCAGTGAAGCGACTGCTTCTATTATTACAGAATCTGTAATAATTTTTGTATGAGTGACCTTGAGACAGAATATGTTGTAACATTTCACATCATGCCTTTGATCCTGAAGTGTGCATTTGAGTCAGTCACTACAGCATCTTCTGGGATAGGCGTGTTTCCTGTACTGTGCTGCGCAGGGCTCGGAGCGAATCTGCTCTAGCCCAGGAGAGTGGGAAGCCTAGGGAAATGGGCAGGATGGAGCCATCCTGGGCACAGATTAACCTCTGCTCTTTCCTGGGAGCCCTGATAGCTTTCCAGAAAGGCTGCAGCTGGTCAAGGCCTCCATTTCCTATTGCATTTGAGTGCAGAGTGTGTCAGTCACAACATTGGTGTGTTGGAGACAAATGTCGTGAGGGTGAGTGAGCATTGTTTCTTCCTTCAGGGCCTTCGAGGAAGGCTTTTATACACAGGGGTTTATATATGTTTTTATATACTTTTAAATAGTGTTTGTTGTGTGTTTTTTCTAGTTTTAGTACTCTTCTAGTTTTCCTTTTAAAAAAGTAGGCCTTTTAAAAGTAGGCCTTTTAAAAATCTTGTTGCCTTGTAGGATCCCCTCTGAAGGCTGCACTTGGATGTTATGCTGTTCCTCCTTGGTATTTAGCATCTGCAAGTGCTCTTACATTTTTAACAGGAACAGTGCTACAGCAAGATGATGCACTTGACAGCTTTCATTATAGCTCTCTTCATCTTTCTCCCATCCTCTTGGGTCTCAGAGATTGTCATCTCCCACCCCAGATCATGTCTGCTCTGCCTGCATGAGGCATTTAGAGATTTAGGGAGACTCTACTTTCTCAAGCAGTGAGGAAGTTGCATCAAAATGGAACGTTTTGCATATTCTTATATTTTTCTCTTACTCTGATATTCTTGAAATGACTGAGTTATTGAAGCATTGTTATCTTATGGCGCTTGCATTCTGATATAAGATTTTGGGGCTCTATGTCCTATTGGGCGAAAAAAAAAGAGTGCCATCAGTGTGTGGTCTCTACTTCATATTCCTTAACTCATTGTACAGAGTCTCAGCCAGAGTTCTCAGTGTAGACACAAGTAGCACAGGATCTACTGACTGTGTTAACCTTTAAATATCAACAGAACTGGTGCAGTCAAAGCCTCAACGATTTTGCTGGTTTGGTATGTGATCCAGTTGGATTAAAGTGGATAAATGCTCAGTGAAGTGAATCTGTCCCAGGTTGTATGAGCCCTTTCAGCCTAAACTGTGTGTTCCTGGTGCATCCTTTATCAGCCAAGGTTCCTTTTGAATGGTGAAAGGAAGAACTGAGCAATTCAGGAATCAAGTGAAGCATACGGTGGATTAAAATTTTCAGGTGTCATAAGCTTCTTGGGAATGCCAAAAAAGAGAGCGTGAAATTTTAAATTTTACATGTTTGGACTGGTTGCTGGCATTGCCGTTGGAGTCAGATCTGTAAGGATAAAATGATGCATCTTGGAGCGTAGTATCTCACTGGGCTACTTGCTTGCCCTTGCTAGGGTGGCACATACATTCTGAACTATGCTTCACTGAACTCCTGCTAGTTATTACAGTTAATGCTGCTGCTGGTATAAAATCTGCTGCAGCAGTGCTGTGGAACTCACAACTTTGCCAGTGTCTTGTCACTTTGACAGAAAAAGTAGACACATCTCATTGCCCTTCTGCTCTACAGCATCATAACTCAGTAGGGGTTTCTGTGGTGTCTTCTTCCTCTGATGAAACATTTCACATGCTGAAAAATAAGGAAACACATGAAAGGGAGAACCCTGTTTCTGTGCTAGGCTGTAGGAACATATTCTCTTAATTTTCAAAAAGGTGAAACTCATTTTCTGAAGTGAATGGTTCTCTTCCAAAAAGAGGGAGGGTATCCCCCACAGAGAGCCCTAGACAGTGAGGATAAACTTGCTTCAGCAGTTGGCCGTGAGCATGGCAGAAATGTGACATTTGTGTTATATGTTTGAAGGTGTGTAGTATCCTTATTGCAGTTCGGAGAGATGAAGCAGGTGAAAATGTAAGTCTTTGTGCTGTGTAATACATATAAAAAGATAGAGGATACAGGAAGTTCTGCAGAAAATAGAAAAAGATCTTACTTTAGAGAGGAGACCAACAGAGATAACTAAGTTTAGCATAGTTAAATTATGGCTTAGGGTTAGAGGAACATTAGTTCCAATAAAAAGATTTGGAAGACTTAAGCAGCAGGCCTGAAAGAATTATGAAATCTTAATTTATGAGAATGCAATTAAGAATGAAGTAACATCATTGAGGCAAACTGAAACTCATTGTGAGTGAAAACTTCCTGACCTTGACTGTCTCTAGACCAGAAGTGGAAGGAGCCTGTAACCTCACACTTTTAAAGCCAGACTGGACAAAACATGGAATGTTTCACAAGGAAGCAGCCTGTGTCAGTGAGGAGTGAGGCAAACACACATTTCAATCCTCAGACTCCAGCTAATGAACGATTCCAGCATGACTTGGGTTTCTGCTAGAAAGCAGGGAGGTGGACTGATCCACTTGAGTGTCTCCTTTAACAGTCTGAGGAAAGCAATTTTCAGCTTTCCCGATTGCCACTCACTCACAAGAGCCCCTCTGCAGATGCAGCACCCATCGCACGCAGCAGGGGCACGCCTTGGTTAGCGGGGCAGGATCCCCCCATGCTGAGCTGCCTTGGAGAGGAGAAACAAATTACCTGTTCTCTGCATCGTCATTATCCTTACTTGAGAAACCCACTTCTACTTCCCTCATCTCCCCATCCACAGGAAGCACCTGTCAAGTTCATATTTCTTAATTTGGGTCATGATTTGTATTTCCTAGAGTTTTCAGACACTCCTATTTTTACTGTTAGCAGGCTGTCCATCAACACTGTACATTTCCAGACAATTTTCCTTTCAGCTTCCTAAAAGGGAAAAAAAAAAAAAAAATCTTTGCATTGTTTATCCTGGCATTTAGACTCACATTCTCCTGCCTTGTTAATTCCATCCTTTCAAAACCCTGAAAATGTTTTTCGTCTTGTCCTTCACCTTGAGGATTCAGTAGTCAGCAGTTTGTGCAGCTCAGCAGGCAGGGAGGGTTGTGGATAGCATAGATAAAATCAGAGCTGCTTCTGCCCACCGAGGTGCAGCTGCAGGATCCGTACAGGAGGAAATCCCATCTGCGTAGCAAACGTGGTGGAGTGGTCAGAAGGAAAACCTGGACACACTGAGATCTATGGAAGTTTTGCTGTCGGTAGAAATGTGCACAGTCTTCACTCTGCTTCACAAACTCATCGTGGCGTTTCTAATAATGGTTTTTCCAGAAGGAAAAACAGGAACGAAAATTAGGAAAAAAGTGGTTACTGATAAAAGCTGGATAGCCTGGACATGTTTAAAAGAAAGACACTTAAGCAAATGTCTTCTTCTGACCTGGCAGCAGTTCTGAGTTTCCCAACAGCCGTGTTTGGTGCCAGCTCAGTGCAGGGACAGGACCCGGGTCACCTCCAGCATGTGTGGGACAACTTGTGTGGGACCAAGGGAAATCCAACAGTTCGTAACCCTCAGAGGGCATTTTAAAGAGTTACCATGGAAGTAACGACAAACCAGTGAGAGGAGAAATATATTTTATATATATTTATATAATGTATATCATATATATTAGAGATGTAACTATATATTTCATATCTATAATATTTCTAATTTCTCAAAAAATTATTATTTTATGCTGTTTCTTTGTTCAAAGAATCAAACACAAATTAATAAGGAATGCAGTCACCCCTTGCTTACATTGGCAAAAACTTAGCAGGATCATACAGGATACATACTTAAGGCAGTATAACTGAAGTATTACCCTCTCAGAGCCATCCACCAGAAGGCTGCTTTGCTGTTGGTAAATAAGACCTTCCATTAACAGCTTAGAACTCTGCTGTTTCCTGACTTTTCCCCAAAATTGAGGAAAAGTAATACTGGCTAAACCATGCATCAAAATTGTGTGAGCAGTTTCATTCTATATGTATGTGTGCGTGTGTGTGTGTGTATAAATATATATATATATGTAAAATGTCTGGTTCTCTTGGAGCCATGACCTCAGCTTAGATCATTAAATAAGGAGTTGGTTTAATATCAGCCAATAAATCACAACAAACCTTGATGTTTCCAAGATGGCAAATTTGCTTATCAGACCATAATTTTACATTCTAAAAGATCAAGAGTGAGTACAAACCCTTTTCCCCCTTTTATAATTAATTCCAAATGTCAGTTTGATCTACTAATATAATTCTAATTGCCAAATTTCTAAAACAGGGTTGCCTTTTTGTTTCTAAATATCAACCACACAGAATAATGAAAAAAAAGATGTCTTGATATGATTAAATGTGATCTGATCAACCAGTGAGACAGGCCCACAGCTTCCTCTCTCCTCAGTTTATGTCTCTCAAGTGAGATTCTGGCAAGGACTGTTCTGGCTGGTCTTGTCTAATAGGGGAAAGCTGTAACATGAAAGGTTTCTCCCTTTTACTTCTGGGGTAGATAAAGGAAATACATCATGATGGATACTTTGGGATTATGACATATATATACTTATCCTGAAAATCATTATTTTTATATTTCATTTTACTCCAGGAAGAAGCAAAGGTGTGGGGACTCTAAATAATGCCATGCTAATAATCCCAGCCAGCACCTGCAGCAGTTGATGCCATTTCAAGACACATTTTATTCTTTAGCCCTGATCACTGTCTGGTGCTGCCAATTGTTTAGTTCTTTTCAAGCAGTTTTCTTACTAACCACACACTGAGGTGATGCTGAGTATTCTGAGAAATTTTGTTGAGTTTGTGGTTTTGAGTGGCAAATAGGTTTTTTTCTCCCCATGACAGATGGATGACTTAGTCTGTTAATAGAGGAAGCTGTCACAGAGGAATTATATGTATAGGCTTCATTTACATTTTTAAAGTGCAAGCTATATAGGTGAAATTCATCTTTTCAGCTCTTCAGGTATTAAACTGGTGGAAGGGACTTCTTAGTCTTGAATCAGTTTTCTACAGAAACTTTCTGTGACTACATGAACAATTACCAGAAGCCCCTAAGAAATTGCTCCAACCTTGGCCTCATTGTTTATTACTCCAGTGGAAAAGTGTGGACTGCAAGAGCAAGCTGACCCAGATGCCAGATAGAGAAGTTCTCCAGGTTGGAACTGAAATTTGGTAATGAAAGCTTGCACCATAATGAGCCAAGGTCAGTATAATTGTGTAACTCTATTCAGCAGCTGAAGATTCCACCTGATTAACTTATTTATGGCTTTGTATTAATTCAGTACCATTTATTCTAGATGCTCCATGGAATTTTATAAACAGCCAAGGAGACACCAATCCCGAGTGCAGTATGGAATGAGCTGGCTTTCATTAAGTTAACTCCTGATGTTCTGCTGATCCCCTACCTTGAGCAATGTAGTAGCAGCATCTGAGTTGGATGAGAAACAGATGAGAAACTTAAAAATAGCATAAGAATGTAGCCATGTATCGCTGTTGTATTGTATTGCCATCACTAGTAATGGGCCATAGGTTTAGTGCTGAGTTTGCAAGGTATAAAATGGGTTAGCAAACATATAAATGAACCCAAACGGGTGTTAGACTGAGACAAAACTATCACCATGAACATCACAGTCCTCCTGGGGAAAGGCTCCCCAGTGAAAGACACCAGGGACCTTCAGCACCACCACCACCATGACAGCACGGACCACAGAGCCCCGAGGAGCAGAGAAAAGGACCACAACATCAGAAAAAGGGGGACAAAGTAGGAAGAGTACTTTTAACTCTTTTATTATTAGCATTGAAATTTTTTGTGCCTAGACAAAGCTGCTTCTTTCTGTGATGATTACATCTGGGCTGATAGTGGCTCTTGGAACAGACTGCAAGTATAGGAGGTAAGAGGATCAAACACACCAGGAAAAGTTTAGTCTCTTGCTGCCAGGGAGAAGACTCTGACAATGCAGGGACAGATACTTCTGTCTTCTGAGGAAAAATGTCATCTGTCTTGTTGTTGGTTTTGACACTGATAGTCTCCATGCTGTGGAAAAGCTGCTTGAGGGCTTTTCCTGCATGAGAACAGTGACATTTGATCTGAAATCTGTCTGGAGCCCAGACTGGGGATATGCATGAGGCTGTTGGTAAATACCACTCTTCAACATTTAAATGGTGCTGTAGCTCCAGTTGGGAGACTTTAGTTGAGTGCAGCCACACCATCCCTATTAAAGAAACAAGGGAACACCGGTCTCCAACCATGCATTTTATAAGAAAAGCAGGTTTTCTTTGGTTTGAATATACACATATCTACTCCAGTCATATTCTACTCTGCTACTGCCTCCAGGTTTACCCAGAATAAAAAATTGCTACTGTGACAGTCGGTATGACCAGACTGCTAAAAAAACCCCACAGAATTTCATTCAGATGCTCATCATTATTTAATCCAGCAAATATTAAAATTTCATTTCACCAGAACATATTTTTCTTTGGATTGGGTTCCAAATAATTTCATTCCCTGGTTTTTGCATTGTTCCAGTGACAACGTACTCACACCATAATTGTTCTTAAGGAGGTCAGTGTGCATGTGGGAAACAAAGCTCTCATCAGTGGGTACCATTCTTAGTATCCATTTGTCTCTTGGTTCCATGAATCATTGTTGTGAAGCATTTCCAGGGAGCTGATAATCACGATTTAAACCATTATGTTTTCTACCATTTATTAGCATGTCTGAGCCAGAAATCATTCTGTGGCTGTTGCTGCTGCATCCTTCAGGGACAAAATGTTCTAAAGAGCTAATGTTGCTCTTTCATTAAGAAACCTATTCACAACCACAGAGAGTGATTTTGACAGTGCAATTGGTAGTTGCTCTAGGGCAGGAGCTTGACAGGAGTCCTATTTTAAGCTAAATGAATGTATTCTGTTTATTTAAAGAAGCAGAGTCAGTTACAGATTTTGGTATGCATGCACAAGTATACACCTGTGCATCTTGTGCACTCTGCCTCTCCAGATTGCACAAAATAATGCTGCCTTGATGCATAAAAAACACTTCTGCTTCTGGGCAGCCCTGGCATGAAGACTAGGAAAGAAAAAAGAAAAAAAGAAAAAAGAAAAAGGAAAAGAGAAAGGGAAAAAGAAAAAACAGAGAGATTCCTACAAACCCAAGATTAGTCATTTTACCATATCTCATGTTTTTGAGGCATGAATACATTTTCGTTTTTCATACAGAATCATAGAATCATTTAGGTTGCAAAGGACCTCTGAGATCATCAAGTCCACCCATTAACCCAGCACTGTCAAGGCCACCACTAAACCATGTCCCCAAGTGCCACACCCACATGTCTTTTAAATCCAGCCAGGGATGGTGACTCCAGCAGTTCCTTGGGCAGTCTGTTCCAATGCCAAACCAGCCTTTCTGTGAAGAAATCTTTCCTAATATCCAATCTAAACCTCCCCTGGTCCGACTTGAGGCCATTTCCTCTCATCACCTGGGAGAAAAGATCAACCCCCACTCATATTTTTTTGGGTATAAGTGTGGGTGGAGAGAGAATGACATTTAGTGAATAAGGGAAATTGAGGTGAAGGTCACCAAGATTCAAAGTGACAGAAGAGATTAAGTCCTTGCAAAGATGAACACGGGCGTAGTTTCACACCACAGTTTTTCTGGAGGCAAAGCTGGTTTTCAAAAGTTCATATCCTTAGCTGCTGGGCATTGTGTTATATAAACATTACACTGGTCATTGCACCACAGCCCAGAAAGTTCAGCCAGCACAGGCAAAGGTTATAAACTGCTGCACAGAGGTGGAAATGGGAACCAGGGTGGGAATGGGCAGCACATTTCCATTTGTCTCCATGGGGCAGAACTGGAAAGAGCAGCAATCTCTGAGAAGGAAGGGTGGTCATGGGGCTGAGCCATGGTCTGGGGAGCTGATTTTTGTTCCTGACCCTGCTGCAAGACCCATCACCTCTGTTACTACAGCATGAGAGAAGTATTACTGAAAATATTTCCTCAGAAGGGTGTAGTTACGTGTCATTAATGCAAGTGTAATGGAAGATGGTATACAAACACAGCGTTGTTATCAGTCCTCATCTTTTAAAAGTGTCACTGCTCAGGTAATTGCAGACTTTCAGAATTAGATCTCCTGGAAGTGCTACCAAACGCATGCTTGTATCTTAGCAAAATGTTCTTTGTGAGGACTTTGGAGATCAAAGATGTCTGGACTTGACTGGAAACCTACTGCTGTGTGGACCTCTGAGGAATAACAGGATTTTTATTTCCTTTGCCATTCGATCCCCAAAATGAGCAATATAAAGATAAGGAATATCAGAACAAAAGAATAGCTGTATCAAGCAAAGAGTGGAAGGGGAAAGCAAGAATGTGCCTATAGAATAGTTGGATAGATTTAAAAAATTTTTTTAAATCAGGTTTCTGGATTAGAAAATCCCAACAAGCTGCAGGCATAAGCAATGTTCTTTCAGCTCAGTATCTCTGTAAGTCAGAAGAACATCTGAACACAGGGCTGCACTATGGATGTCCATGGGAAGGATATTTTTTTGCTCCATATTCAACTGGAATTACAGAATTACTTGTGCAGCTGATGCTACTCAAAGTATCATTCTTTTGCTGTACCTTTAATCTTATTGCCTAAATTCTTTAGCTCTTCTCCTACTCTTTTCCTTGTTTGGCTTCATATTCCAGGAAGAACCCAATGCCTACAAGTGCACTTCGCAGCTCCAGCTCTGTTGTGATTTCCAGTGCTGTCTGCAGTCTGTGGGCCAAGGAAAGCAGGTGCAGATCCGTCCCCTCCTTTAGCATTTCACCCACTTCCATGGCCCCGTTACTTTAATTTCAGTTTCACTGTCTGGGGTCAGTCCTTGTACAGGGACAATTAACACTGAGCCTCTGAAATCTGATAGGAATTTAAAGCAATGGGTGAGTGGTTGCCACCTGGTGAGAGGCGGAGGAAGGAGGGGGAGGATGAATGAGCCGCCCTTTTCCTTTTTCATCCGGCGCACATTAGTGGATCAATGACTGAAATGGATGAGGGTGCTGCTGAAGTGTCAGGCACTGTAATGATGTAGCTGCTATTAACGGCCAGAGCTCCAGCCCGGAAATTATAGATGAAGAAATGGAAAAAAAATATTTCTGTGGGCTCTGAATTGGTGATTTGAGGATTGTAATTTAGTGCTCACTTTCATATTTCACAAAAAGGCTACCATGCACATTTTCAGAAGTTTGCCTGTTAGTTAAGGAAGGAATAAAATCAATAAAGTGTCTTTGATCTCAGTTCTCCTTCCACTCCCCATCTAACATATGACACACAATCAGCAATGGTGGCTTTCCTTTAAATCAAGGTTCATACTTTTCAGCAGATGTGTTTGCAGTGGGGAAATGTGCCATCAGCTCTCTGGCTGTCTGGATTTAGAGTAAATATACAAAGTATTGTAGTTTATATAGCCCGTGAACCCAGCATATCTCAAGGTCAAATTCCTCTTTCACTAAAATCACTGGCAAGCACATGGTTATCTTCAGGCAGCCTGGATCTAGACACAGAAAAAACAAAAAAAACCAACCCAAAACTGATCAAAGCAACCCCAAAATCCCACAGCAAAAGCAACTCAACTTGCAAAATTGTTGAAAAGGACAAATCTGCTATTCTCAGCTAAATATGAGACCCAAGGGAGGCTGTACCCTTCCACCAGCAGTTTGACCAATACCAGGATTCAACAGGGTTTTATCCATATTGACTTTCTTTGGGCTTCCCTTCTCCTACAGCAATCAGACAGGTCATGGAGGGGAGCATGAAGGGAGGGAGTTCAGCTCCCTCCTCACTGACAATGATGCAAAGCAACACCCTCTGCTTCTGAGCCACTAAAAAGTGAATATATCAAATTCTATGAGAAAGACTTCTATAAGAGCAGGGTTTCCACTCTCATCTTTCAGGTTAACCTACTTTCTGCCTCTCTGAGGCTTTTCCCTGTGTCCCTGCTGCGGGTGGCTGCTGTAGTTGCTGCTGAGGCTTCAGCTGCCCTTTCTGCAAGCAGCCAAGGGGAAGGCATCCAGCATGCATTGGGTGAAACAACAATAGTCGGCCCTGAAAAGCAGTTCCTACCTAAATCCACAGCAGTCGGGCCTGCTGAGATGAGGGAATTCTGCCCTTCACATGATTGCATGACACTGCTGGGGCACCCGCCAGTCCCCGCTCCCAGCCTTTCCTGCCTGACAATTAATTCCCCACAGGTCTTTTAGTGGAAGCTTCAGTGTGCGCCAAAAAGGCTTTTCTCTAATTTCAGACTCCTAACTTTTTTTTCTGTGCTTCCGAAATAGCAAAGACTGTCTGATAAGGCAGCCCGGGGTGAGCGAGGAGGGGAGGCACTGAGGTAAACAACAACGGGAGATCGGGCATAAATATTTCAGAAAAAATGCTCCAGTGTAAAAGGCTTGGCTGCAGCTATTCCTCCTGAGGGGTCAGATTGCAAAAGCCTCTTCCTCACTCCCCCAGCATCTGCCTCCCTGGCTCTGAGGCATGGACACATCCGAGTGCCTAATAAATTTCAGGGATGGGCAAGGCAGGGGAGCAAGTATTTACTTTGCGCTAGTAAAACAGTGCTTGTAATTCTGCCTTGTCGCTGGCTAATTAAAGCTTGCACAGCCAGTTCATCATCAGTCAGGGGCTGCCAGCCCCGCTCCCTGCGAGGCCGTTCTGCTGCTGCTAAAGCCAGCCCGATGCGACTCGGAGTGTTCCCCGGCAATTGAAGCGGCTCGTGTTCCACATGGCTGCGTGGCCGCTGCCCAGCCGTGGGTTAGCGCCGTAATGGGCACATCAGCAGTTTGACCCTTTTCGAACACACTGGTTCATAGAAAACGCTTCACTGCAGCTGGTATTTATCTCAAAATGCGCATTATAGAGAAAAAAAATCTTTAACACCCTGCCCTAAGGATCCAAAGCACAGATTCAGTGTTCCCTGGAGGTTTCTGCTGCGCTGCTTCAAGAGGCTGCTCTCCCCCCACAGCCCCCGGCTTATCTCTCCCCAGAGCAGAGGCGACAGAAGGGGATGATGCATCTGCTCCTCACCTCCCCTGGTTCCCAGGCCAGCTCCTGCCCGGAATACATCTGGTACACCCTGCAGAACCGTAGCTCAGCCGTATTACACTGCAGGACAGACAGCCCGAGCTTTCAGCTTTCTGAGAAGGTGGGAACACCTCTGCTTTGCTGAATTCTAGTGGGAGCTGGACTCTGAGTCTCTTAAGAAACCTGTTAGTGCAAAATACCGTGTTGGTAAAGACTGATAAAGAACTCAGGAAATTACTAAAGACTGTGGGCTGAAAGTCACCCTGAAAGTCACATCAGACCCAAATATTGTGTACACAGAAGCATCTTTAAACTACTTAAGCTCTGTGGGTTAGGGTATATGCCAGCTTGGGAATTCTCTGTGGATGGATTCAAGCAGTGGGACTGCCCCATGAATAAGCAGGTCGTTCACGGTCCAACTCAAATTCATCTAACATTTATGTTTTCTAAATGTGCAACCACCAGGATTCCCTGAGAAAAAGAAGTGGAGCAAAATCCTGAGTTCTGGGTTCGTCTGAGGGCTTGCAGGTTCCTCCTGTGCCCTTCAGAGCTCAGACAGTCTCGGTGAATCTCAGCCCTGCAGCAAGAGGCAAAAAATCCTCGTTGTTCTCCTGGAAGGAAAAATGCTGCCATAGCCCTGAGGTTTGAAGACTTTGCTTGTGGAGTATGGGGCATTTTATAAAAGCTGGTTTCTTGCTCATTGATAATTTTTCCTCTGGTTCTGATTACACAGAGTCAGGATCAGGACAGTAGAAAGTCAATCAAACATTTCAAACATAAGCACCTATTCTAAAAGTATTTCCATATTCCTGGGTTTTTTTCTATCTGTCACTGTAAACTCACCTGACTATATTTACATTCAAGATATATAATCAATTTAATTTTAAACTCTTTTATGGGAGATCATTACTTTCTGTATTTGAAGTATTTTGAGAAAATACAGCCAGAATATGTATTTTCCTTGTCTTGGAGATACATTATTAATATTTTGTTTCAACATGTAATTTATTAATTTTTAATTAATAGTGCAGACAACACTGGACAATTAGTTACTTCTTTTGACCTTTTCCACTTAGCACAGAAGCTGGAAAGATAAAGCTTAGCATATTCAAAAAGATTCAACAAGATGTTATTTCTGACACTGTGTAAGTCTCAAGGTTGGTTTCATTTCATACAGAAAAAAGTAAATCTAATATGTATTACATGAAACTGTAAGGCGAACAGCACAGAACAAACACAATGGTCTCAGCTCCTTGTCCTCTAAAGGTCAGCTGTGAGGATGTGACACAGTGTTAAATTACCAGGGCAAAAGAAATGAAATGCAGAAGTATGCATTTCAAAATGGAGGCTTTTCAAAAGAAAGAAAAAGAAGGCTTGAACAATTCCAGGTCACTATATTAGAGTCTTCAGAGCATCCAACTGCTCTGTAAATATTGCTTAATTAAATGTACTTGGATTGACAGCAATATTTAATTTCAATTGCATTATAACAGAATCACTACCTGCAATATTAATTCCAGATTCCGCAGCAGAAGCAAACCAGGAGTAGGTCTGAACTTATATCCTGATCAAGAATTTATGGTCAGGTCCAAAAGCATCAAGTTTAAGGACAATATTAATTTATTACAAGGTCATACAGACCTCCACCTCCTTGATTCATGTTCTCTGCTCCCAACTTTACACAAGACCTGTGTAAAGGTCAACTGCTTAGTCTGAATGTCATGAAGAAGAATGAAGCAAATAGGGTCACCCCTTCAAATTTTAGCTTCTTAGATCTGGTACTACATCAAGCAGGTATTTGTCTTGGATGCTGTGAGAAGGAAAGGCATTTTGGTGCATGGAGCAGTGGCTGAATGGGAAATCTGACATGCCTACAAAAAATGGACTTATGATCTGTCGCAAATTCAGGTCTGTCAGTCAGACAAAACGTGAGACTCTGCTAAACTAAATGGGCTTGTTTATCACTGTAATTATGTAGCTTTACAATGATAAGGAATTACATCTACATGTCTTACTCTGTGCCAGGAACTGTTCTGCAGAAACCCAGTAAATTTAATTACCAGAGACAGAAAAAAATTCCTTTATTTCATGATCTATCCACCCCTGCAATGATTACTCTGGGGAAATTCCCACTGAAGCCAAGCAGATGGTTCCTACCTTGTTGTACACCCAGCTTATTTTCTTTTAAGCTATGAAGTGGTTTACAATGCCATTTTTCTCTGGAGCTGTCTTGCATTTGGCAGACCTCTGACTGTGTGCGAATTCTCTTTTATTGTATATGTGGATAAATGGCTCGTTTTCTTTTTTAGCCCAGATAGCAAATCCCACTTTGGATTCATATAAATAAGGACATGAATCAGACAAGTATCTAGTCGAAACACGCTTGCAACAAGATGACTCCCATTGACTTTATTACAAGGGAGTCAATAATCAGATTTAATGTCACTGAGCCACATTGTCTCTGGTGCATTTCCACAAACACCCCTACTGAGCTCCTAAACACTTGTCTATGGACCAGTATTGTGCATTTCTGCTGCTGACTAATCCCTTGCTCCCTTTTTGCACAGATATGTAAATTTGCAGCAAACTGGAACTGGTTGGATGAGGGAGCTCCTTGCTTTCCCTGCGCCTGCTGGTAACCAACACTGGAGGAAATGTGTCTGTGATACTCTCCAAGGCAACATTTGTCCTTGTGTCAGAAGCCAGCTCAAGCCCCACACACTGTTCAAGGGATTTACCCAGGACAGAGATGTGGCTGTGCATTGTTCTCAGCAGAAAGGTAGATTTCTGCTATTTCTCCTTTCTTCTCATAATCATTCCAGGTTAACAGAAGGAATAGCATACAGCTTTTGGAAAAGTGATGAACACTGATGATATCTCTCAGGAAACTTTTCTTGAAGTCAAATCTTTGTAAAACTACAACTGCCCAGATTAAAGCCTGAACCTAAATTGGCAGGTGCCTGATTGAAGAATAGTATATACTTTATCTGATTTGAGACTATGTAGCTCCAAGGAGTTCTTTAAAGAGAGATAAATCATTAATCCCCACAATCAGTTCAGAGCAGCCAGAAAAGAAGATAAAGTTCCCGTGTCTTTGTGCCACATATACCTCCAGGCATCTTCTAACAGATTTCTCTGCAGTTTGAATTCAGCTCTCTACTTCACAGTTGGAGACACACAGGGAAGCTGTGTTTGAAAGCAAAGAAAATAGCTGAAAACTCTCAAGAGATATAATTTAAAATGGATGGTGGTGTGATGGGGGAAATTTATTTGCAAGCATTATGCCATATTTTTTCTCAGATACCCATTAAGAGCATACACAATACCTGGATGACTTAACCTGTGACCATTATTTATTGTAACCTACGTTTTCCCCAGAGTGAATGCCTGAATTCGAATCTTCCATTAATGGCTAAGTGCACTTCTGGGAAGGGTAAACAGAAAGGCCCGGATCCGCAGGCAAGAAGCACACAGCAATCAAAACCAGAAAGAAGAAAAGTGGCTTTAAGTGTCCTTTTTGCTCCCTGAGCCTGGACAGGCTGTGTAAGGCTGGCCCAGTGGAAATGAGAAGACCCTGCAGCTTGCTCGTTCCACCCACAGTTTGCTTCAATCGTTCCCTTTTTACTGTGGAATAAAGAACCCATTTTCAGGCACTGGGGAGAAAAACATTCATCCAGGAATGGCTCCAGCACAGTGATCTGTGCAATGCAGTGATTTGCCACACAGCATCTTTGATGCAGAATTACTGTGATGATCAAAGCAAGTTTAATCAGCTCAGTGGTTTGCAAGTGTTTGCAGCCCCCTCTGCCTGCCTGCCACCGGCCAGGATGTCTCCTTCACTTTGGACAGCAATGATGCAGGGAAAACCAATAATAGCTCTGTGGCCAGCCTTCCCCCAGGCATGTTTTCACCCTCATCCTTCCATGAGAGGGCAGATGGAAATATGAATTATGAGTGGGAGACATTGCCAAGTCTACCCATTGAGGGAAGGACTTCTGAGGGAAGGTCATCTTTTCTATCTGTTCCCTGCCCCACGAAACCTCTGAAATGAGCTCAGAAGATTTTCAGCAACATTTGGAAGTGTGGCCTATGAACTGCAGCATGGCCTACCAGCATCATACAAGGCTGTTGTTTCAGCTGCCGACCCCAAGCACAAAGCACAACTGATTTTGGACACATGATGGTGATTCTCTGACACACAAACATCTTCCTCTGAGCATCTCCTTTGGCTCCACTCTCGTTTTATGCTGGTCAGACATTGTGGAGCTCCCTGAGGAAAAAGCAAGTGTACTGTGCTGCTGAATCTCACAAAGCCACAGTTTTCAGTGTTAAAACTGCTGGACTTCGAAGCTAAACCCAGATGAATGCTCCTGAGGAGGAAAGCAGATCCTTTTAGTGTCTGAACCATTAAGCTGTACTTAAAAGAATGAGGGAAAGGTCTCAAAAGTCTTGTTTAATACAAGCTGCTATTCTAGATTTCATTCCTCTCCCAGCTGGTATTTCCTGCTCTGCAAGACACAGGGGAAAGCTAAGGCATTATTTAATGGGATTTCTCTGAAAGAGAAATCTTTAAGCTGTGCTATGGCACTAGAAGCAGGGGTGGCTGGGGGAGCTGCATGGCTGGTACCCACCCAGGAGCGTGTGCTGTGCAGACAGTCCTAGGGAGTGAAGAGCAGAGAGGCTGCTATTCCATAAATCTGCCTCTGCTATATCCAAGAAAAATCCAATTTAAGCTTTATTTTTGACAATTTAAGTGGGTAAAAGCGTTTTCCTTGTTTTCTGCACAAGAGGTAAGCTTCCAGCAGCTGGAGCTGCTGGCCATGGAGCAGTTACAATAACTGATCTACCATTGCTGAAAAGTAACTTATTAATTTGACTGTCAAATCACAGATTTCTTTTAGAGTCCCTCTCTCCCACTGCCAGTATCAAATGGGCAGGTTCCCACATTAACTTTCTGAGTTGCTGTCATTTGCAGCAGTTCCTCTATTCCAACTCTTACCCCTTAAGCTCTTTTGGACTGAAACAACTGTAAGCTCTTTGCAGTTCATTCACTGGGGCTCTCAGTCTGGCAGAGTATCAAACTGATGCCAGGACAGCCACGGCCGTGGGATTTTTTTAAGGACGTTTAGTTCCTGCCATCTGTCTGTTGGCTTAACTCTAAGAAATTTAGATTGTGCTGCCTTCCCAGAGTTGTTTCTTTCCCCCTTGGACTGCTGTCAGGATATGCAATCTGTCTCTGTGAGTGTTCCACTGAGACAGTACTTGAGATGTGATAAAATGCCTCCAATTCTTACATGTGTTACTTTATTTCTTAAGACCAGGTGATGATAACGACACATTTACAACGCACGTCACTTTAAAGGCAATGAGTACAAAGAGGTTCCAACCTTCTAATGCAGACTTAGTGCATTTTAGGAACAGTTGAACAACATTTTCCATGCTATTTCCACATTTTGGCCTATTAGACCAGGTTGTTTGGTCAAGCTGACGTGTGAGAGGAATGATTAGTTTTTGTGCTGCCACTAATCAGGGTTGGAGCTTTCCATGGTGGAGCCATTTCACTCAGCAGTGCAGGCTTTGAGGAACAAGTGGGGGTAGCTTCAGTGCTTCTTCATTGTGTGTAAATTAGTTAAACCCCATTTTATTTTTCATATTTATTTTCCTCTGAGATGTTTTGGGAGGAGCTGGTATTTCTCTGATGTTCAGTACCCCTCCCCATGAGCCGGTTTTTGCCACAGTGTTAGACTGCCAGCTGAACTTCAGTAACACCGAGGGACAAACCTCAAAACCAGTGCTGTAAGTACTTGACCCATTTGTATGCTGAGCATTTGTACATAATCCATTACAGGTTTAATTACAAGTGGTTTATGAATGATTCCCATGAGAACAGGAAATCCCTACTAGAAGATGGGGTCAGAGGACATAACTCCCCTTAGGTGAGCTGTCCTTACGAAATTTCTGCTTTTGTCAAAGTTGGGGTACATATTTTGTGCTCCAGTTTTCAGACATGACTTTTAAGAATGAGACATTCCCAGGGATAAATCTGAAAGTATGGCAGATTCTGTCTGCTTTGGTAAATAGGTTATGAGCCCATCAACGTTTACATTATGATTTTAGACTCAGATTGAGGGCCCACCTAGGCTTAGATTAGACCTTTATATCTTAAAAGGTTTATTTATTTTAAAGACCTTAAAAATATTACATTGATTGTGTGTTTCTAGATATAACCCATACAAAAGAGACAT
Source organism: Platysteira castanea (assembly GCA_013397175.1). Classification (NCBI taxonomy): domain Eukaryota; kingdom Metazoa; phylum Chordata; class Aves; order Passeriformes; genus Platysteira; species Platysteira castanea. Next base: position 1,068,576 of record VYXC01007313.1, read on the forward strand.
TCAGTTTACAGAATGAAATAATAAAACTCTAAAAATGTGGGAGTGCAGCTGGTTAATCTCTGTGTTCTTGTCTAATTGACAGTTTAAAAAAAATACTGTCTTAGCTAGAAAATACAATCCCTGCTTTAACAAAACACATCTTCACAGTTGTACTTGATTGCAGGGCTCACATTTTATCTACATAGATGAAGTCCAACTAAATAATCTTTGTTTTTAGCTGACTGCAGTGCTTTTGCAGAGAATGATGATAAATTTGCAACAGACAAAAACTAGATGTTTTCAGTTTCAATAAAAATTAGTTATTTTTTAAAGTGAGAATAACAACAAAGAGGCACAGATTAGACAATGTAGGATTTAGATAAATTTAGGGTTACAACAGTTCTCTTGCCTTCAGCCAGTATAATGAATAATTTAGAGCCAAATTTAGGGGCACTCCAGGACTAAAGTATTGCACTATCTAATTTCTGTTGTTACTCTGAAGTGTAAGCAGCAAGCTTATTAAATATGAATGGAGTAATCAGACAAATTCTATGACTGTGTGCATGAGCTTCTCATTAATGATTCACAATGAAGCATCATGAAAGACTGAATAGACTGCACTGGATTTAAAAGTAATAAATATACTCCAGAAACAAAGTAATTTAATGACCTTCCTAAGAACGATGGGGCTTAAAGCAGAAGGATGCTCAAGCAGAGTATCCTCATTGAAGCTCTAACTCAAGTAGATCATCTTTTGCACATCCCTCTAGATTATCTTTTGTCAAAACAGCCCTGCCATGGTAGCCCCATTCAGTGCCTCTTTTAAATGCTGTGTTTATACCCTGGTAAGCTCAGCCACCACAGCCTGCCACAATTTCACCCCTGCACAGGGAGATTGCTGCAAACTTCTCCTTAGTAGGACAGAGCACGTACCTTCAAGCCAAGTTAGCAATTAGGGCATGATTTTGAGCATCTTTTACCTCTCACTGACTTCAACAGATAGCACTCCTGGGATCAAGCTCTTCAGCTGTGTAAGTGAATACTGCTTCAAAGGGAAATTCTGAGCTAAAAGAAAAAAATACTTTGGCCTTTTTTCCAGCTTCCCAGGAACGAGTTTTCAACATCTAACAGAGGAAAAGATTCTTTAGCTTTTTTTTTTTATGTTTGAGATTAGATGCACTGATGTTCCTTTCAGAAGTGGGATGTGAATCAGGATACCAGAACAGCAATTCCTTCCCTCATCAAACAGTTTAAACAGAGACTCAAATTAAACAAAACCAGTTAAAATTGGCTGACTTGCTAGTTGTTATCAGATTAGCAGTGCTAGCAAATTGGGTTTTTTCCTAAACAAATATATTTCTGAATGAACTTCCATTATGATTTCCCCACAGTGATTACTACAAACCCCAAACTTTCTCTTTGTCCAGCTGTCTAGACAATATCCTTACAAATCCTGCACGATAAAATAGCCAATGAAAGAATGATAAAAATACGTGAAAACCTGGAAGAGATGTCAGACAACTGAGAAATACTTGACTCCATTTTACTTTCCTATTTCAAATAAAAGTATAGGTCTTCAGATATGACAGGCAAAAATACAGTCTCAGGGTGCTCGTTGTACAAGATCAAGATATGGGATGGGATAAGCCAGACTGAGTGGAATATTGATTTAGGTATGTGTGCTGGTCAAAATATTTATTACTTTGTTCACACAGACATGATAAATATGGAACATAATTTTAATGATTGCAACCCAGAATAGAAAAGTAGAACTCATCAACTTTTTGCTCTCCTTGTTTTTAACAAGGTACCTGTAAAATCAGTCTTTCTTCTCTCTGCAATTTTAAGTGCAACTTTATGAAAATAAAAAGCAGGCATTATCAATTTAATCCTACAGTTGGCAATTAGCATCTTTACAGACTTCGAAGCCTAAACAATTAAAAGTTGAATAATTTATGGCAAATGGAACCATTTCTGTCAACAGTATTATAACATGCATTTGAAGTATACCTCACTGCCTGGAGCTGCTCGATGATTGATCCTGGAGTTCTCATTAGTGATGCAATTGCTGCTCCCGCCCCTGGGCAATGGCTAGTTTCGTTTGCCTGCACTTTTGAATTAATTGTAACTAATTCATGGTTACTTGTGCTTATTCAGGGTGAGACTGGGACAATAAATGGGGGTGGAGGAAGTGTGCTAAGGCTGCCCTCATGCCAGCACGGTATCTTCCAGGCCAAACCGGCCAGAATGGCCACTGACTCCTCTGGCCAGGGAAGGCAACAGGCACTTCCTCAGCTCCAATTTCATTCTTAGGACAATGGACAGTAAATCCACAGGTTTGACTTTCTTATCCTAGTTAGTTGCTGGTGATGTTTACAAGTCTCTCACAGCAAAGATGTTTACCTGGGCAGACAGTAGGAAGCTGCTGCAAGGGGTAAATGATCAGGTAGATGGATATGGGAACTCTCTGTCTTTGAGAGAGGGCCAAAAGGATTGAATATTTATAGGGAATACAACACCAAAAAGGTGGCTTGGAAAAAACTGCCAGGTTAGAGTCTGGCTGAAAAAGGGCCAGCTTGTGCCCATGTGTGGGATGACTGTTGAGGGGACATCTCTGGAGAGATTTGCTGATGGAGGTCATGTTCAGGGGAGTGGTCATCTACGTATGATCTTGCTCTTGGTAGGAAGAACCCGAGATGCTTAACCATTGCCCTTTGTAGGGTTTCTGGACAGCTCTTCTTCAGTGTGAGGAGAGAGATTTCTTTCTTCTTATGACCATATGGTAGAGCAGACATTTTAAGCAATTTTTACATTTTGGGCTGTAACTCTTGGACCCTCATGTGGAGTGAACCTTCATCTCTGTGCTTCCTCTGGCTGCCTTTTGCAGAAATGCTTTTCAGCTGCTTCATTTCCTTGCTGGGAGTCACCCATGGCAGGCCACTCTCAGGAAGAATGTGAAGGCTTGGCAGACTGGGAGGAAAGACTTATTAAAAAAATAGGGATGTGTGATATCCTACTTCTACAGAGAATTATTCTTTCCCCCAATAATATAATTTGTGTTTGTCCCCCTAAGAGCATCCATACAATGGAAGATGGATGATGAAGGGAGAAAGAGAACAGCTATCAGGGATCAAGCAACTTCCCTTGTAATGCCTGAAGTGTCACACAGTCAGGAAGCGTGGTGAGGGCCAGGGACACTGCAGCCATCCATGCCCTGCTCTGTTAATGATGCTCCTTGAACTCACAGGTGCAGAAAGAGATTGGAGAGCTCTGCCCAGGAGGTCAAGCTTTGCACCTCATAAAGAGATCAAAAAAGTAAATTGGGTGTTAAGAATTTTGGGAAGGAACATAAATCACAACAGAAAGTCCTGCTATAAAACCAGAGCATGGCCAGATTTTAACTGCTTAGTAAAATACTGGCCACCCCATATCAAGAAGGATGTTGTAAAATCTAAAAATAGATGGAGAAGATACAATCATAATGAAGATTATAAGCCAAAACTTAGCCTCTGTCAAGGAGCGACTAAAATAGGAAGCTTCAGAAAAGAATTGATAGGATTCTTCACATTGAGAAGAGACAGATGGGGAAGAGCAAGACATGATTTAGGGCCTTTCAAATCATGAGAGAGATGGAGGAAGTGAATGTGTGAATTTTTCATTTTTCATTGTACTAGAATTGGGAATTACTTAGTACAAGTCAAGGTAGCTTGAAATAAAGGCCAAAATAAATAGGACTCCTTCATAGAACCTCCAACTAACTTGAAAAAGTCACTGCAGAGAGTAAAATCTGAATGTAGTAATGGCTTCAGAGCAATTAGGCAGATTAGACAACAGCCAGAAGATCTGTGGGTAAGGGGCAAATATAATTGTCCACGTTCCAGCTTTGGCTAAAAATACCTCCAGCTGCTAACCACAAAAAGCTGGGAGGGCAGGCAGAGTATGTAAGGGGAGAAGGAAACTCCTTGCAGTGTTCATTCTTGTTTCCCCAGCCATATCTTCGGCTTCCAGCAGTGGCACTGGGACCTGAGCTGCCTCTGCTTGTGCAGAGGAGATGGCTCTGGCACCACTGCAGTGACAGCCCATCGAACCTGGAGTGCAGGCGTGTTCTGGGAGAGAAGCTCTTCAGTCTCCCCAGGTGGGGGCTTCACAGACTTCAGCTTTCTTGTGCCAAGAAAATCACACAACATCTATTTAACTTTAACATGACTTTAATGGTAGATGTTGAAGGTGTATTTTTTCTGGAGGTACAATCTCTTCCTTCCCTTGAGTGAGTAGGTGAGGAGAAGAGGTCATTTGAGGAGCTCAGGTATGCTCTTTTCTGCACATTCATCATAAACCATTAATCAGAGTCTGTATGTGTGCTCACAAGATGAGAAAGAGTTGCCAAAGGGCTCATAATTAACACATTTATTTGAATGCTGAAATTGTAAAAAGCCAGTTGAGAAAATGGGTATAATTTTGAACTGCTAGTGAAGATACTGATCTATTTTTTCCCTGTCTCCCAGAATCTCCAAATCAAGATTGAGTATTTTTTAAGAAAACACACTCCAGGTCAACTCATTGCCGAATTTATTTCCTAGCTGTGGCATTTAGCAGCTTCTCAGCTGTAAAAGTGTTTAGATCCTTTTAACCTTATGTTCTGAATTTACAGAGGGGCAGGTTGGACTTAAATTGTCTATATAAACAATCTCTCATATATTGCCTTCTTCCACAAGCACATCTGGTGAGTTCTTCATCATTCCTAATTACGATGCAGGTTGGTGGAAAATTACTTCTTTGACAGAAACTGTAGCAAGAAACTGTGTAAATTTAAACAAGAACTGAGAATCCCACTGAGACTTTTATTAGCAGAAGAATCAAAGATCTGTAAAACGTGTTTTCTTTTTTTTTTCCCTCAGCATCACTGAATCTTCTGATTCCAGATCCCGCTTAGTCCTCTGTCATTACAGACAGACCTGGGCATGTATCAGAGATTAAAAGTAACTTTCCAGATCTATCCTCACTAGTGCAATATGTTTATAGAAGGTCCATAAAGAGCAATGGAAAACTTTATCATAGTTTTCTGTATCTCTACATGTACCAGTGGTCAGGAAAAAATGCTGTTTTCTCGTTTAGCTGACTGCCAAAACTGCATTTCACATAAAGACGGAATAACTAAAAACATTTGGATGCTACTGTAGTCTGTCCAGCTCAATTCAAATTGGCACGATAAATCTGCACTGAATCAGCTCACTAAAACCTCCTCTTGTCTAATTAATTAAAAAGAATCCCACTAACAGAGAATCCAGCATAAAAATATAAAGAAAATATTTCTATAAATACATAAGTCTAGACTAAAATCCAGACTGGTGTAAACATTGACTACTGATCTTCTGGACAAAATGCAAAAATCTGCTTATGAAATACTTGCAGTTTAGGAATCTTTTTTCATGGGGAGAATGACTAATTGCCAAACCTAGGATTGGTGCATGCTATGGGTAGTTCTATCTTTCCCTTGCATTCAGTAGCTGACATTCTTTTCTCAAACCCACTGCAGTTCAACAAGATACTGAAGAACCTGCCTTTGTTCAGAAGAACCACTCACACACAATGAATGATGTGCTTCATGCCTGTCTGAACGGGACCGACTGAACTAACAAATTGGTGTTATTTATCTACAACTTATTATCCAAACAGATGGAGCAGTTAGAGGGAAAAAAATTAAGTTTTTCAGGCTTTGATAGTCCCTATTCCAGACAGAATCCCTCTGTCTGACAAGGGAGCTGCTTACGTGACTATGACCTGAACTTTCAAACAGCTGCAACTCTTTGTTTTACAGGAGACCCTGAGCTGTGATTGACCTCCTTGCAGTTTGCTGTGATTTGGATACAGATGATGAAGCTGGAATCATGAAGTGAGCACAAACACAGGAATGGCCTGTTGCTGCTGAATCTGCTTCCAAAGCTGTAATGCAGCACCAGTTTCTCCCGCATTGTGGTCTGTGAGCATTACCTCATACAAAGCCAGTCTGAAAGCACACAGAGCAGGGAACATCTTGCTGGAGGAGGTAGAAGGAAGGGTTGCATCTGTTCTGCATGAACTAGTCAGGGACTTCTCTTCTGGAATAGCACTCATCTGCTGTTTGCATGTACAGCAGCTACTACCCATTATCTCTTCTGTACCAGAAGAGATGCACCAGATCCTCAAGGCATTGCTTTGTGCAGTTCCAGTAACCTGAGTGGAGGATTTGGCCCGCCCCTACCAGACCTGTCATGTTCTATGCACAAAACAACATCGTCCTTTTGACCATTTACTGAGCCACTTTAATAAGGTTGCAAATAAAGTCAATAACTCTAATCATGCTTTTGGTCGTTGTGAATCCTGGCTTGGCTAGGAATAGTTGGAGATAAACATCTCATTTCAAATAAGCTACTGAGCAGATGGTAATGACTTTTAATCACAAGCAACACAAGGAAAATCTGAAATAAAGCCCCTGAGATGAACAGTTTGGTACATCATTCCCACCATTTTGAATGCTGAATAACCTTGCCCCACAAAGAGAGCCATGTTTGATTTATGTACACATACACTTCCAGTGAACTAAAATACTGGCAGCCATTAATTGTTTTTCACAATTCTTATTCTGGGCCCTTATCCAATGCCCACTGAAGTTAAACCAAACCTCTTCTTTCTAAGCCTTCAAAGACTCCATCTGCTGCAATTACAAAGTGTTGTGTTTTAATTGTGGATGCAGAAGTTTGGGAGACATACAAGAACTCCCTGCTCAATACTAAAAACAAGAGTGGGTGCAGTTTCTTTAGGCACCTGAAACCCTTCTCTTAAAAGAAAGAAAAAGTAGCTATTAGCCATTTGCAGAAACAGTACTGGGGGTCAGACACTGCCCTCATGGCCTCGGCCTGTGTCAGGTTAATGGTTTCATATTAGACCCTTCTCAGCTTAGGTCAGTCCCGAGAAGGCAGTACAGGGAGTTTTTTCATAGGGCTTGTGTGCTACTGCATTTTTGGAAAGTTGAGATGCTCGTTGCACTGAGGACAACTTCATGCCAAGAGTGGAGCTCTCATTTCTATATAATCTCCCTCTGATCCTCTGTGATGTGTTCAGAGCAATCTGCTAACCCAACGATACTGCTGGCCATGACGGTGTGACAGGTTTGCATTTCAGTCCTTGGGCTGCAATCTCCCTGCCTGGAAGCTTACTAACACCATTTCTTAATGGTCATGTTTAAATAGTTTTGCTTGAGCCCACTTACAGACCAATCTGTGTTCAAGCTCTTTTAAGCAGGGGATTGGCGAGAATTGGTTTTCAAACAACCTGATTAAACCATGTCTGCAACAAAAGCTCCATCACAATTTACAATATGCCTTCCACAACAGTGCTTAAATTTTAACTCTATGTAAATCAGTAGCAATTTTCCTGCTGACTTCTTACCGTGGCGTGGCTTTGCCATTTTATCTTCTGGAGAAGGACTCTCATACCTCACTTCTATGTCCTGCAAAGACCTGCACCACTCACCAGGGAATCCACCCTTGCAGCTTATGGTAACAGTGAGTATTTCCACAGCCACGTTACAGCTCCGCAGATGAGATCCAAGCAAATAAGGTGCCTGGTTAATAACATGCACAAGAGGAGTGCAGGGGAGGCTGGCTGGCATTGCTGGTGGCAGGAAGCCATTCTCCATCTCGTGGACACGGTGGTGGCAGCTGCAGCTGGAAGCTCTGTGCCCATGCAGCTGCTGGGGAAGGCATGGAATGAGCCACTGACTCCAGCATAGGCTGAAAACCCACTCAGGGACCTTGATCCTGCTCTGCACAGAGACAGTCATTGTCTTCAGCAGGAAGATTTGCTTCTCTCAAGCTCTGGGAAGGTCTGGGAACATGCACAGCCCTTAGCTAGCCATGTATTTTTTTCCCCTGCAACAGCGTCTCTTCATGATTTCAGCTGCAGGCTCTTGCAAATGAATAAATAAAAATACATGAATGAAGCATCCGAGCTCTCGGTGCCTTGCTCAAGCATGACTTGTTTAAATGCCTTGGTAATGTTGTCAGAGAAACGAGTCTGTACGAATCAGACCTGGAGAGGAAAACCCACACACCACACTTATGCATGGAGGCGAGAGATCCGAGGGAAGCCTTCCCAGCAATCTCCTATACGACACATACAGAGGCAGGACGATTAATGGACAGAGCAACTAGTCAGCAGAATATCACAGAATCAATTAGGTTGGAAAAGGCCTCTGAGATAATCGAGTCCAACCTGTGACAGAGCACCACTGTGTCAACCGGACCGTGGCACTGAGTGACACATCCAGCCTTTCCTTGAACACCTCCGGGGATGGTGACTCCGTAATCACCCTTTCCGTGAAGAAATTCTTCCTAATCTCCAACCTAAACCTTCCCTGGCACAGCTTAACGTTATGTTCTCTTGTCCTGTCAAAACACAATTCTTTCCAGTTGGGCATCGAAGGTTCCACAAGACACTGATCAGCGAACTTCCTCAGCAATGCCTGCAAATCGCTGTCTGTCTGGTGGAGCCGCCTCCGGATAATTTTGGCGCTGGTTTTTGTTTTAGATTGATTAAATTTAGGTTTTTCCTCAGTGTGCTCTAGTAACCAGTACGATGAGCCTTATCAACGAATTTTGTTTCGCTTTCACATTAAACCTGCTTTCGCCGATGCCTTCGCCGGCGACACCTCAAGCGACCTTAAAGCTCTCCCTCACGGCTCCTCCCTCGCGTCCCGCCCGCGCGGCTGCAGTTCCCGGCGGCCCCGGCCGGGCGCGCTGCCGGCAGCATGGCGGGGGAGGCGGGCGGCGCCGCGCTGGGCCGCGCGGCCGACAAGCTCTTCTCGCTGAGCGGGCTCTTCGCCGTCCGCAAGCCCAAGGGACCCACCTCGGCCGCCGTGCTCAACCTGCTCAAGGAGCGGCTGCTGGCAGGTGAGCGGCGGCGGCCGGGCCGCCACATCCGGAGAGTTCGGGCCAGGCGTGCCCTGCCCAGTGCGGCTGTGGGATGGGGTCAGGTGTGTGCGGTCCTTGGGGTGCGGGAACAGCAACCCCCGGCAAACCACTGTATCCTCTTTCTCAGTGCCCAGAAAACCGAAGAATGACCGGCATTTAGTTTTCTGTTTGTTCGTGGGTTTGTTTGTTTTGTTTTGGTAGTAGTTCATAGCCATGGCATGGCCCACCTTGGAGAATGGAGCCGTTCCTGGTTACATCCTGGCTCGCTGCGCCAGGGGAGGTTCAGGTTTGACACTAGAAGGAATTTATTCCCAGAAAGGGTGAATAGACATTGGGATGGGCTGCCCAGGGAGGTGGGAGAGTTGCGTCCTTGGAGGCCTTTAGGAAAGACTGTCCCAGCCAGACTCAGTGTTGGTCACACTGCNTAGATGGATTAAATTTAGATTTTAGTTCGTGCTTCCTCAGTGTGCTCTAGTAACCAGTACGGTGAGCCTTATCAACGAATTTTGTTTCGCTTTCACATTAAACCTGCTTTTGCCGATGCCTTCGCCGGCGACACCTCAAGCGACCTTAAAGCTCTCCCTCACGGCTCCTCCCTCGCGTCCCGCCCGCGCGGCTGCAGTTCCCGGCGGCCCCGGCCGGGCGCGCTGCCGGCAGCATGGCGGGGGAGGCGGGCGGCGCCGCGCTGGGCCGCGCGGCCGACAAGCTCTTCTCGCTGAGCGGGCTCTTCGCCGTCCGCAAGCCCAAGGGACCCACCTCGGCCGCCGTGCTCAACCTGCTCAAGGAGCGGCTGCTGGCAGGTGAGCGGCGGCGGCCGGGCCGCCACATCCGGAGAGTTCGGGCCAGGCGTGCCCTGCCCAGTGCGGCTGTGGGATGGGGTCAGGTGTGTGCGGTCCTTGGGGTGCGGGAACAGCAACCCCCGGCAAACCACTGTATCCTCTTTCTCAGTGCCCAGAAAACCGAAGAATGACCGGCATTTAGTTTTCTGTTTGTTCGTGGGTTTGTTTGTTTTGTTTTGGTAGTAGTTCATAGCCATGGCATGGCCCACCTTGGAGAATGGAGCCGTTCCTGGTTACATCCTGGCTCGCTGCGCCAGGGGAGGTTCAGGTTTGACACTAGAAGGAATTTATTCCCAGAAAGGGTGAATAGACATTGGGATGGGCTGCCCAGGGAGGTGGGAGAGTTGCGTCCTTGGAGGCCTTTAGGAAAGACTGTCCCAGCCAGACTCAGTGTTGGTCACACTGCACGGTGCGCTGTGAGACCACGTTCAGCACATGCTGCTTGTGGCAGGCACCTGTTACCGCAGGCGTGAGCCCTGAGACTGGATAGGGGTGAGATTTGCCCCAGCAGGAAGCTGCAGTCCAGCAGGGCACAACGCAGGGGATCCCAGGCTGCTTGGAGAGCTGTGGGCAGGGTCTCAGGGACAGCGTGTGCCCATCTGCCAGAATGGGTGTCAGCAGCATCTCTGCAGGACAGCACTGGCAGGGTGTTCTGCTGCAGTCCCACTGCCTACTGCCATTAAAAAAATATCACCAAAGGATTGAAATCCATAGTGTTTGAAAAAGTTTGAAAGTCCTGGGCACAGTCTGCAGAAACTGTTCTTTCTGAGTACAGGGAAGTCTGTATGTCAGATATTAAAAAAAGTGAGCTCATTGCAAAGGTGTGAGTGAGTATGGCCTAGATTCTTTTTATAATGGATATAGGGACTTGATCATCTAGTCTGGGCTTTTGGGCACTTGCTGATGAAGTGAGAACATACTTTTAGACTAGTTAGTGCTTAGCCTGATTTACTCTGTAGTGAACTGTAGTGTCGGCACACACTTCTTGTATGGAAGGATTGGGTTCCCTGAATGGAGAGATAATAGATATGGATAAGGGAGCTTAGACCATTTGTCATATTTAATACTAACAAATAAGGGGAATTAGACTCTGCAAAATTCCTGGAGTCATCAGCTGCATAGGAAGTTGGGACACTGACAGCTTGGAAGCAGCAGTGCCCAATCTTAGTTCACTGCTGAGTTTCCGTAGGGCTGCGAATGTGCAAATAAACGTCCCAATATAAGGCAGTAAATACATCAAGAATTGCTCAGATTATGTAGCATAAAATTTGTGTTTAATTGATGTTTTGGGAACTCTGCTGCTGGTTCTTCCATGCTTTGTTAATGAAACCTCACAGGTGAACCAGGTTTGCTACCAGTACTTTCCAAAAATCCGTTTGTAACTGTATGTGAGACTTCATTAGAATCTAAGTGAAAATGCCTTGGAGATTGTTTGAGGTTGGGAGTAAATCTAAATTAATCAATGGTCTTCTGCAGTACAGTAATTTCTGCAGTGCTAATTAATAGTTTAAATATTTGCTTTTTATTTCCTTTAGCAGTCTGGAAATGCATGCCATTTTTCCTGTGTTCTGAGGTTATTTTATAATGCTTCCTTTCAATTTCTGTTTGCAGAAGCTGGTGTGCAAACAAATGGGAACAAAAGAAATCAGGTTTTGAAAATTGGACATGGAGGAACTTTGGACAGTGCAGCCACAGGAGTTCTGGGTAATGAAAAACATAATTATAGTCATCAAAATATGATTTCAGGAAACATTTTCATGCCTGCTTTAAGTCAGGTGGAGGAACAATTTGGGATACACATGGCGGGTTTTGGGGGAATGACAGATTACTGTGGAAGAATGGTCTGGGTTAAATTTCCTATGCGTATACTTCTACATGCGTGTAACGTGTTTCTTAACAGAAGACTGTGTTCTCCCTCCCTGCCTTTCCTCCACTCTTCCAAATCCTGAAATAACTTCTGGGTTATTACCTGTGGGAAAATACAAACTCTTACGTAATGAATTGTAAAGTACCTGAGAAATTGATGGCTTTTTAAACTTAAGCTGGGGATTTATAGTCATCATAATTTGTTGAATTATTTTGTCTCAAAGTAATACTATTCTGGGATTTTGTGGGAGCCTTTAGGGCTGCTAGTACTTGCCAAGTAGAAGATGTTTAAGAAAATTCAGCTGCTGCTTTTCTGGAGGCTCAGCACAGAATAAGTTTTAGCTCCCTGTCCTGTCTTGCTTCATAAAGAAGAGTCTTCAAAGATACTTTGTCTTTTAATTTTGATAGCAATCCATTTATTGAATTCCTTTATTTTGTTAAAGAACAGGATGTGTCAATTGCTAGTATTAAAACCTCAGGTGTGGGTTTGGTTATTCCCACATCATACTTTGTCACCAAAAGTTTTATTGACAAGTAACATGCAGACTACAGCTTGCTCAAATCACAACCTTGTAGCTCTCCGTGGCTTGGAGAAATAACAGCAATACGTTTTTGCTGTTGAAAATAAACAGGTACAACTCTGAGTATACACTGAAAGTAAATGCACTGAGTTTTGATGTATGACTTCTCTCAGGAAGAATTCAGCTTCAAGGGGAGGTTGGTTGCAGCAAGTGTTGCTCGAGGTCTGTAGCTGGTAATTGTCACTTGTGAACACGGCAGAATGTGACATTCTTGGGTTAGAAGGGAGCACTGCCTGGTTTGGTTCTAATTTCCTGTACTCTCTGGCCACTCACAAGAGAATTCAGTGTACATTGCTGAAGCAGACGTTTTCCTTTTACACAGGTGTTCCCTTTGAGCATGCTGCTTCTCATTGTGCAAAGTCGACAGCATTGATCCATAGGAAAAGCAAAATCACTCATGCTTATTTAATTGCTTCTCCAACTGTTCCAATACCCAGCCGTCTCCAAGGCCTGCTTCTATGGCATGGCAAAAAGTATTTGGGCTTGATGTGCTTGGTATAGATGGAGAAGCACATCACCTTAATATGCTGTGGATGGGTTGAAAAAAGGCATAGGATCTTTTATTCCACTGCCATACAAAGCACACCGAAAAAAATCAGTGGTAGCTAGATTGGAAGGGACAAAACTGGAGAGGAGTGGGAAGGGGAGTGTGCCCAGATTTCTTGTGTGTTCAGGTGAGGTAGTGAGGAGAGAGGGAAGGACACAACAGAAACAAGTTATTCAGAACGTGTGTGCTGCTTTTCAGGATGGAGTGGTGGAGCAGAAAGCTTTCCTCATGGACAGGAGCATTATAGAAGCATTACATTTTCTGAAACCCTTCTTGATCTATACTGCTGTCTCCCATGTTTTATGTACTGCATGTCTAGAACTTTGTTCCTGGGAATTAATTGATACAGAGTCTTGCTTAGTGTGCCGGGTGTACTGCCACTAACTGAGCAGTGCTCCTTATCAGAAAACATACTTTTATATTTCTTCTCTTACTGACAGCAAATGTAGATGAGGAAGGACCTTGGAGGCAGAGGTCAGTGATCTATGACATGTGAGAGAAAGGCAAGGTCGAGTCTTAGTGAATATCTTCTTCTATTATTCCAGGGCCGTGGTTCCAGTTTGCTGTTTCTTGCTGTATAATGGGAATTTTATTTGGCTTATTTTTATATGGCAGTAATGAAATACGCTTCCAAAGTAGAAAAAAACATGAAAAAGTATTAAAAAAAAAATTCAGTTAAATCTTTATACATTCAGTGTAGTCTGGCAGGTGGGGTTTATGTCACTGTTCAATAACACACATTCTCCATAAGCTGATGATTAATGGAGAAAGTTGTTAGTATTTCATTCACAAAGGCGTTCAATGTCTCTTTAAAATTATTCTATTGAATCTCTTGACACTCTTCAGCAAATTTCAGCTCAACTGTTTAAGTGTCAGTTATGTCATCGTGTTGCAAGAAAAGCATTTGGTTATAAAGTCTTATCTGTGTGCTTATCTCCTTTTCTCAGCCTTCTTGCAGCTCTTTTCTGTCTGGCAAATAACAGGAACAGGTTGAACTGAAGGTACATGAAAGCACAAGGGCACAAGTGATGAAAAACTCTGAGGAATAAGAGCCGTAGTAATTGAGAACAAGGAGGAATCTAAAGAGTCTCAGAGCATAAAAATTGAGAAGCATTAGAACACAAGTAAAAAAAACAATTTTGTTTTTGGTAAAGTTCATTTTCAGTTGATATTTTTGGTCCTGGCTCTTGAGTAACATGAAGCTGATTTCCTGAAAGCTCCGTTATCTCCTCTAGTTTTATTAAAATAAAGTACATAAGCTGTTATACTTTCCATGAGTTGTACACAAAACTAATTTCCTCCTAAAATTTTCTTCAGATTGCTGTATGTGGAAAAAATCAATAAGAAAGCATTTCAAAGGAAAGCACCTTGTAAAAAGCTTTAAAATAAAGTATAAAATACTTCTCTTTTCTTTCTCTCTCTTTTATGAAAAGCTGACTGATTGCTTTTTTTTTAGAATACTGGTGTTAGGATTGAAATAACAGTAATCTGTACATGCACAATAATAGGCAGTTGGACCTTTTAATTATTGTACTTGCTGTGAGCCTGATAAACAATTTCATTATGCTTTCTTGGCTGTATTACTCGTGGTCACTATCAACCTTTAAAAGGACTCTTTGGTTATAATGACGGGTACATTCATTATTGGTGAGCCATAGCCTCCATGAAACCAGAGGCAGTGTTAATTGCACTCTCCATTTCCTTGGTGATTAAAAGAGAAATAAATGTAAGAGTGGAATTAAAGTATTTTAACAGTAGATAAAAGTTATTTATCTTTTGCTTAATAGTTTTTCTCCTTTCACTAGTCCAGTGTTGTTTGAACATCAGAGATGCTTTCTCAAAAGTGTTGGCTCTCTTCATATGCTAACAGAGCATGAAAGGCTGAGTTTCTGACTAGCATCATATTCAGTGTTGAATGGTGTTGAAAAAGAGAACTGCAGGGCTGTTTTGAAGTAGCGTTTCTTCTTCTGTCTTGCAGTGGTTGGTATTGGAAAAGGAACAAAAATGCTGGGAACTATGTTGGCAGGTTCCAAGGTAAGGAATGCTAAATGACTTGTATCAGTGGGGGGTTTTGTTTGCTAGTTTTTTCTTCCACTGAAGAGCTGAATCAACATGCAAGTATGTCAGCCATCCTGCATATTGAGTTCAAATGTATATTTCAGCTTCTTTTTGCAGTTAGTCAGAAATGTGCTACTAAAACTTTAATGTCCAGACTGGCTATTTAAAAAACTTTCTTTGTCTTGGTTTTCTATGAAATGTTAATAAATAACAAATTACCATTTTACAGGAAGATTTCTATACTATGTAGTGTATTAAAAGAAAGAAAAACTAATGAAGATGGCACTGAAACTGATGTTTTGGGGATGTAGTTGTGGATGACAATTCAATTTGGGGTAATTTTCCCTATGTGTAGACAACTTAATTGTTATTTAGCTTGGAGTAACAGATGGTCTTTGTTTCTTTTCTGTCTTCTTAAATACCATGAGGCCTTAAGAGGCACTTTTTGGAATTTAGAATGTTTTGGATTGCATTGCTGCTGCTGTAGAGGGATACTCTGCAAACACATCAATAGGCACATGTGAGAAGCCAAAGGTAGCAAAAGCCCTGTGGCTGCATGAGAGAATCCGGACCAGAGCCTTGCCAGATAAAAATTTTGTTCATTGCTGGTTTTGATTAATTCTTCTGAGTTAATTTTACTTTGGTGACCCCCAGACTGTAGGTGTTACATACAAAAAAAAGTGCAAGTACTCCCAAGAGTAATCTACCAGTGTTGATTCCTTCCTCACAAGTGAAATTCTGTGGGTTTAGCCATTATGTTTACATGAGAAGTTTAGATAAGAATGACAGATGTAGAAATCAATTAAGCCTTCCAAATTTCATCTTACACTCAGGGAAAGTCAATAACGCGTTGTGTTCTGCCATTTTTCCCATTCTCTTCTAATCTGAACACTTAAGATCTCTTACAGCTGCTGAACTGATAGCTTAAAGGTAGAACTTGATTGACAATCTACAGTTCAACTCAGAGGCAAATAATTGGACAGAAAAGAAAACCATGATAAAAGGACACAGCTGTAGAGTCTGATCTAAAACTCACGGTGGGCAGTGCCAGTCTGCACTGGCTGTAATGGGTTTGCATTTGGTTTATATGAGTGCATTTCAGAGGCATCTGTGTTTTGAAACACACAGTAAACAGCTGGATTTACAGTGGAAATGTAAGCAGTTACCACCTGACGTCTCCTTTGAAAGAACTTTGAAGTTAAAAGAAGTCATAGATTTACTTCAGCTAAATTAAGTCATCATAGCTAAATGTGTAAATTGTTGATTTAAAAACACGTAAAGCAATTGAATTATCCCTTAAGCTGGTGTTCGCGGTGGAAACTGCTGTGATGGATGGAGTACTTTCAACCTTTTTGGCAGAAGAGGATATGCTCAGGTTCCTTGACGACTTCACTGTGAAGTCCTGTAGCCAGTAACAGAGTTATCCAGCCACACTTTGTTCCCAGATGGCTCACAGGGGCTTAGAGCTGCTTGGGATGGAAAAATGTGCAGTGGGGGCAGCCTGGTGAGCTACCCCAGCCAGATCCATCAGCTCTCCCCTGGCCTTGTGTGGGCTGTGGGCACTTGGTTCAGTGAGGTGAAGATACACCTTGACAGAGATCAGCAGCCCTTCCACTGCAGCTGTTCCTGTGTTCTCCTCCTGTGGAGGAGAGTGTGAGGTACCTGAAGTCTGTGCCAGGTATGGAATCTGCAGCATTTATTTGGAGCCTTTCCTGTCTCTGCCTTCTTATTTGCTATTTGTACTTCAATAAATGAGGCATGCAATAATTTGTGAGGCTTAAGGAAGTTGAAGGATCTCTCACAGATGTCTGCCTGTTGGGTTTTTTGACCACACTGACAACAGCATCTCATAATGTATCAAGAGATAATTTCATGACTAAATAGGTTTGAGCATCTTTTTGCATTCCATGCCATGTGCTTGGAATTTATACTCTTCCCCCACTATTTTGGATGCTAAAGTGTTTGTTGAAACGTGATGTTTTTCTTTTGTTCCTTTTATTATTATAAAGATTCAGAGGAGCTGTCTGACCCTCTCTGGCCGGGATTTACTGTTTGCTTCTAGGAATGTGTCTTGTAAAGAAACAGCTCAGTCTATCATTGCTGGCAGCAGAGCTATGTGGAGTGACCAAAACGTATGGTACTGCAGTAAACTCCATATGGTGACTCTGCCAGGAATTGGACTGTCTCTGACTTTTTCCCAAACATTGTGTGAAACTTTCCTGACTGTGTGGCAGCCCTGAGCATTTTCACTTGGTGTGCAACTCACGCACATTCTGCAAGGAGTTACTCTTGATGTGTAAACTGAGTTCTTCATTGGTTTGACCTCCTTAGGAATTAAGACAAACAGAAATGTCCAGCCAAGGGCAATACCTGCTTACTGTTCCAGATTTCTCACTGAATTCTTAATATTTATCCAGAAATAAAAATATGTACAGTCTGGCTTAGATTTTGTTTAGTTGCCTTATTTTGTTTCAAATGGTCCCAGTGAGAGGGAGAAGCTGAATGCTCTTGGATCTGGAATTTAAACACTGAGTATTTAATAAATGTTCCATAGGAGAATCACTTTTTCTTCTTGTACTGGGACTTGCACTTGGTCTTGTTTGGACTTCTTGCACTTTAGTATTTTTAAAGATTTTTTTTTTTACCATGTTGGCAAAATAAAGAGAGTAGAGTTAGAAAATATTTCCTGCTTCATCAGTAAAATTAACATGATGGGGGTGGACCAATATTTATTATGGTAAATTGTTTGTGACCAACTCAGTCCTGTGTGTGACTTGTCTGTCTCAAACAGAATGTAGAAGTGTGATTTTCTGGGGGGAAAATGGTAGCACAGTTTCCAAAGTGGTAGTCCCATTTAAAACCTCTCATCTACGAGAATGTGCTGTTACGTAGAAGCAGTGATGGAAATGATCGTGTGCTAGTCAGAGAAAAAAAAACGAAGAGGACTAAGCAATGAAATTCTTCATTAATCTAATACTGTCCATTGAGAGGAGATGTCTCCCAACACATACAGTCTTACAGAGGATGGAAACGTTCAGATTTTAGTTCTGTGCTTAATTTGCTTGTTTTTCAGTAAGATAGCACCTGGGTTCAGCCTAAGAGAATTATAGTCATACTAGTGTGAATGGAGCCAGAACTTGGCCATCCATCAAACTGTCCTTGAAACCACTGCCTCTCCATGAATGGAAAGTTTGGGGTGCATTGGTTTTATCTGAGAATGCAACTTCTTGTCATGGTCCACAGACGAAATGCATCCCCAAGTGCTCAGTGTGAAGGAAATTGCCTGAGTGCTTTGCATTGGTGGCACAAGCTTGGGCAATGACAGGTTAAAATAGAAAATTTAATCTCAGAAGTTGTGGCTTCTCCAGAATAAAGCTATCCAAAAAACCCCCAAACCTCTGAGCAGGGTAAAACCCAAACTCCAAGTATTCACAAAGCCTAGAAAGGGAGGAAGAGATTATGGGCCAAATGAAAATGCATTGGTGACCTGATTTGTGACAACTTTCATTTCATATAACAGTTAAAATTGTGTTCTTATGAATCCTGGATAAAAGATGAGTGCTAGGTCAGTGGTAAGTTTTAAATCTTGCCAGTCACACTTGTATGGTGGGAGAGAGGGCTTGTCAGAGCAGGAATTGGTTCAAATCACCTAGCAGAACTTCTGAGACATGTAAGTTACTTTTGGCAGTGTGATTTTGGGATTGGAGTTTGTGTATTGCAGAATTGTTTCTCTGGAGTGGTGGCATCAGAAGGTTATTTCTTTAACTCTTGTGATTATATCTTACTGTCCTAAAAATTAGGCTTTTACTTGTATCCCTTAACTTCTCAAACGTAAAGCTTTCTCCATGAATTAATTTTTTTTAGAATTAAGTCCTTTGCTTCCATCTTTTGGCAGTGAGTTCAGTGAATTAATAATGCATTAGAGAGCACATCCAGTGGTCCTATAAGGAGCAAAACTAATGAAGCCTTTATTTGTGACTTTGTTTGTTTACAGCTCGTTAGACACCAAAGCCCCATGTGGACTTTTTGGTATCCAGTAATTCAGTGGGCTCCCTCTGGACCCTTCTTAGTGGAAGCTGCAATAGATTTATTTCCTCTATCTATCTGTTTTCAGGAGGCTTATAAGAACCCGGCATCTCTGAGACCTCTATTCTTCTGCCAACATTTGTGTGTTTGCACATTGACATGCACACCATGATGGTGTAAGTGCTATTTCTTTGGAAATTCTAATTTTCTTTTTAAATAGCCTCAGTGTGCTGGTTTGTTGTTTTTTCTTTTCAGTGTATTTCAGTGTTTATGCTCCATTTCATTTTTGAGTTGCAAGTGCAAGAAAATTGAGTTGACTTTCCTTTTGAAGGGTCCTCTTGGTGGTGTGTGCTTTTACTTTATTCTTAAAAATTTCTCTAGGGTATCACCAGCTGAGCTCTTTGCTTCACTGTGCTTTCTCTTGGAATTGGTGAAACCAAGCCCACTTATTCAGACAGTGCATAGGGATGTGTTCTGGTTTTTCTTTTTCAGATTCTGGTATTTTTAATACTGTCTTGTGAGGGCAGGATTTTTGGGTGGTGGTAATAATTTTGTTAGACTAATTGTTATAGTACAGAAAAATAGGTGTTTGGATATGCAAGCCCTCTCTCAGATCTAAAATAGAAGGCATGGACTTCAAGCATATTTCAGATTTGTTTAGAGTTTAATGGAGTAGGTATCTTTTAGTGGTTTCAGACCACTTCTGAAATAAAAAGTAGGTAATGATTGTGAGTGTGGTACACAAACAATTCTGTGTTGGCAAGCAGTTATATAGGTAATATCCCAAGACTGCTCCGCAAAGATAGGCTACATTTTATTACCTGCTTTAATAAAATACATTAAGAAAACAGTTTTGTCTCCTGAGTGGGGCAGGAAGGATTTGTTTATAATGGATCAGCCAAGCTCCCAGGCACAAGGCAAGGAGGGCTGTTACTGCTTGCTTGATGATTCTTTAGCTCCCATCTTGCTTGTGTTAGCTGCTTTTGCTTTCAAATTGCAGTATTAATATATACAACTGTCTTTGTTTTGGAGAAGTCCAAGTAAAAGTGGTTTGTTTGCTCTTTAGCCTTTTCCCTTCAGAAATTTTTCATCTGCAGCACATTCTCATTTTTCACTCTGTGGTTTATGCCACAGGTTTACCTTCTCACACCTCTTTGCTCATGGTATCCTGTCCAGGATAACCAAGGGTCTGACAGAATTTCTTTTTCTAGTGAGATGGGAGAGGTAACAAGTGCAGTATGTGACCTGCCCGTTTAAAGAAAATTGATTGTAGCTACACAAGATGTCACTCCTTTGCCTCTGTTCAAGCCCAAAGAAATTATTGTTTCCTTACAAGGGAGGTAGAAGAGGGAAGGAGATGATAAGGTTATCTCCTAGGGGAAGGAGATAGCCTGGTGGATTATATGTTGTGGCACATGGAGGGGCTAGTGTGAGGTAACTGTGTGCCAGAAATCCAATATATCTATTGAGTCCATGGTATTTTTAAACCCAGTGGAGTTATGAATTTTAGTTCCCAGGCTTGTTTTGAAAGGTGTTTTATGGGTTTTCCTTGAGGAGCAGGACTGGCAAATTGGAGATGGAGTGACTGTTTTATGAGAAGTGTTAACTCATGGGCAGATGGATGTGTTTCAGCCCTTGTACGCTGGCTAGGTGAATTCTCCCTGACACATACTGGTTGCTTAATTTCACCCATTTAGTTACCATTTTGAGGAAGCACGTTACATTCCTGAAATAATGGTACAGGACAGAGAAGTCTTGACGTTTCTATTCTGTGGTATTTGTTATGGTATTGTGCAAACATTCAAGGAACGCTGCCCCCTATGTTTGCACAACACAGTGTAAAGATGTCTGTTAATAAAACTTGTCCTGTAACAGCTACATCTAGGAATTGCTGTAATAGTTAGGTGGGTTTTTTTTAACCGCTACTGGCACCTGAGAAGGTTTTTGCAGAACCAGAACTTTGTACTGTAACTCCAGGAGCTCTCTAGAACAGAGGAGATTGGTTCAGAGACCCATTATTGTGTATACAAACTTGGCACTGGTTTCTATCCTGGGTGTTATTTTACCTTATTGACAATGAATTTCTTGTTCCCCAAGTGCCTCAATAGATTAACTGGAGATCAGCGTCACTTTGTGAAAGTGTGCTTGTCTTCCTTATTTTGTCACAAGGAAAATGCTTACATAAAAGGAAAATGCATGAATGAAGTTGGTTTTGATGTGTTTTGAGAATGTGTAGAAGGTGTTAGCAGAACTTGAAGTGGTGTCTGTACAAAACAAGTTGCACTGAGAGAATGCTAAGCCTGCACAGTGGGGGATGCAGGAACTGGGAAGGGCTAAAATTACAGAGATGAAATGTCCTTACACACTGTCAACATCTTTAATTACCTGTTACTGCAAAACATATGATACATTTTTTAATCTGCTTTTTTTGGTAACAAATCATAGGAGAAGAGGCTGATTTTGGTATCTTGTCTTTTCTGCCCGGCCCAATATCCCTAAACCAAAGTTGTAGAAGAAGAAGAAGAAGCTGTTGAAAAGTACAGATACATCCTGTACTGCAGTGATACTATTAGTAAGCTGGCTTAACATGCTGTGTATTGCTCAAGTCTCTTTTATGCTCACCCCAGAGGCCTAATCTATTAATAGCTCAGCTTCATGCTCTATTAATATTCACACTCTTTTTTAAACTTGAAAATCTTGAGGAGACTGCACCTATTGTGCTGCATTTTCCTCCCCAAATACCGAATATTTTAAGAGCTTATTCTGGTGTGATTTTTCTGTTCTTCCATTCACGAGGTCAGCGGCACTTTCTTCCCTCTTGACCTTTCTATAATTGTGCATATGGCTGTGCTACATGTGCAGTTCTTGCTTGGATTCGTTAATAAAAGCAAGACTGCACATGGCAAGGCTTTTTTCTCATTCTTCATGAAAATAACAGAAAATAAAAAGGATGCTAACCAATTTTGATTAGGCATTCTACACTGTTTCCCCTAGTGTTCATTTCTAGTAATTTGGAGATGCTCTTAGCACTGCTTTTTAGAATTTGCTGCATCTTGGCCTTAGCAATGCCTTTAATTTCAGCTAAAGGCTTTCATGCATTCAATTGTATCTGTGATTTTGTATGTAGCTATAAAGTCTTACCCTTCTGGAAGGACTGTCTTCCATTTTTGGCAGTGAAATGTGTATTTCCTTAAAACTCAGTTTCCCAGATAGAATTTGGAGGTCATCTTTATTTTGTTTTATCTGTGGTACGAGTACTAGAGGACAGAATGGTGGAACAGGTATTAAAGCTGGGGATGACACTTAAGAGCTAACCTGAGAGGTTTTGATGAGTGAGGGAGGTTTCCACAGAGAGCAATTACCAGAATAGTTTGCATAAAAAGACTGTGGGTTTCAAACAGCCACTTTTGCACATTAACCTGCATCCTCTCTTGGATGCTGTGAGCCTGTACTGTGTTTGTAGGTGACATGTGCTATCTTAGGTGATGCAGTGTTCCTGTTACTTGTTGGCATTGTTCTCCCACCTGCCCCCTTTCCTGAGCTCCCTCTGACACCAAAATTTAAACTTGATACAGTTTTTAGCTAACACCTTAAAGCTTCTCGGAGCTACAGGCAAAGTATCTTCTGTAGGTTCCCCTATTACAGGGGGTTCTAGTCCTTCACATGGAGAATCTATTCATCCCGTAATGTTTGAACTCTTTAAAATAAGCTGACATAAGAGATCAGAAAATCCTGTTAGTCCACAAAGTAAAGATCAGATAGTTCTTCAGCAGTGACAGTACAATTACAGCATCTAGCAGTAAATGCAATTTAGTGCAGGCTTAGCACAAAGTCAGCCTTTTCTTTTAGGAGAAAAAGAGTGGTAGAGAAGTTGTAATGTTTGTGTATATCAAAAGATCATGTTTGGTGTTTGATAATTTTGATTTTGCTCTGTTGAAAACATGAAACTCCTCCCTCATCCTGCAGTCTCTATTTTGCCCTCTGTGCAACCTGCTTTTAAGAGATTAGGGCTCTGTGCTTTTAATATATTGGAATCTGCTTAGTGAGAGTGCTTTGTTTTGGAAAATAATTGAAACTATGGCAACCCTTGGGGTTTTTTCCAGCTTATTTGTCTACCTCATGTACTTCTTCGTTTTGGTAGATGATTAGCATACTGGAAACCACTGGTAGCTGCTAATGTTACACAAACAGCAAAATAAGTTCTGTAAATATTAAATCTAGAACTGATTATTTGTGCTTTAGAAATCATTGAACACAAACTGAATGTCATTACAAAACTGAGAGTTTAAGGCCTCTTCGCTATCTCAGTGGCCTAAGTCTACAAACTGTAAGTGCAGAGCAAATGGTTTTGGCACAGGAGCACTAATTCTGATCAGTGCTTGCCTGCTGTGTGCTCACCCTGATTTCCATCAGCTTCTCTAGAGCACTTGTTTTATATTTGTTTTTATTCAAACTTGTGAGCCACATGCAGACATCAGTTTACATAAATTGAATTTTTGTTTCTCTTGAATATGACTTCTCTTTCCCAGGTTTCAGTCTCTTGCACGGGGGATTGTAGCCTTTATTTATTTCTTTTTCCTTTTACACTTCTGTGTTCAGTTGCTGCTGTGATTAGAAAATGGGTCATCCTTGGATGAACTCCTATGAACTGCCTCTTCCAGCGAGCTTGCTTGCCTGGGAAATTCTTGTAGTGGGAGCCATCTTAAAATCTTCCTGACAGCTACTGGTGACCTTGTTTTGTAATTACTTGTGTTTCTGTCTAGCTCTTCCAAAGTGTTGCTTCTCCGTGTATGAAAAAGCTTTTAGAACACGTTATAATTTAAGATTTCAAGTCTCTGGCTTCTTTCCAAGTAAAACTTTGATGTCTCAACAGTTAAAACTGAGAAGCTCTGTTGCATGGTCTGTCTGGCATTTGCACTGATAAGTGGGGCAGACATGCCTGGCAGTCAGCCCAGGGGCTTCAGCCTCCCAGAGCCCCCCCGGGTGGGGTTGTGCAGCTGAAAGCTCTGCTGGCTGTGCAGCCCCTGAAATGGGAGGGAATTCTTCTTCTTTCTCCTCCTCTTCCTCCTTTCCCAGTTAAATATGCATACTGATAAAATCTTGCCTTTATTCTCACTCTTTTTATGCATATTCTTTCTGTGTTAGTCTAAGGACTTCTCTGAAACTGGGTATGAAATTTAAAAAGTCAAATTATAGCTATTCTCTTACTAAAAATATTATGGTAAACATATGGTTTATTATTTGTGAGAATGTTGACTGTGCTCTGTGGTTGTGACACTAAAACAAAATTCCTCTTCCCAAGACCTGTGATATTTATTAGAGGTTTGTAAGTTGTTTCTTATAGGTTCCTATAATCCTGTTTTTTATCCGATGCTGGCTTTTTATGGCATGTTTCTTTCTGGTTGTGGGTATGGTGCACATGCACGACCACACAAGCATTTCACTGTCTGTCTGGTCGTGTTGGGGTTGCATCCAGCACATCCCCCAGTCTGTGTGACAGAGTTTGTGCATTATCATTGACAGAGTGCAGTGGATTGTCACTGTAAAGTATCTTCTTAAGGCTGTCTTCCCACTGCCGTGAAGGGTGGAGCTGCTTATACTCAAGGGCTTCTGATCACTTGGCTGCCTTTTGTCTCACTTGCCATAATGGTTGTCTTTTTTTCAAGAAGATGATTTTCTGACCGGCTGAGACACACAGCCATTCCCTAATGCAGGGTAGTTTTGGAAAGGTCTGCTTGTCCTCAGGGTACTGCTGTTCAGTTGTGAGGCTCTGCTTTGGGACCAGCCCACCATTCTGTGTTGGAATTAATGCACAGTGCTGCAGCACTTGCAAGTCGTGACTGAGAGCGCTGGATCTCAGCTTTCAATGTGTGCTGCACTTGCATGTTGTGTAATCCCATAGGGAAGTTGAGGTGCTGCTTTTAATCTTTAAATTATTTGAGTCCTGGTCTCTTGAGATGAGTAGAGGGCAAGGATGTGGGGGCTATTGGCTGGCAATGTTCTCCGAGGAGCTGCAGTATAGGGACACTTTCTGTCACAGTCCGCTCTTGTCAGGCTTTGCAGTGCCTGCAACACCTACTACCTTGCTTTTTTTGTTTCGGGTTGAGTGGGTTGAAGGCAGAATGTTGTGAGCAGTTGCTGTCTGTATTCCTGCAGGGATCTGTAATTTGAGAGTACAGGGAGAATGCCCCTGGATGTATTTCATAAAACTGGAAGAAATAAATGATTGCCAACACAGGTGAGAAAAGGTCACTAAACACTTATTAAATGACTCAGAATCCATTGGGTGCTTCTGAGGGCAGTGTGAGTGAGAGTCTAAAGAGTGTTAATGCTGAATTTTGACATAAATAAATCTGGACTCTCATATTATCTTCTGCAGCCTCCAGGTTCTGCACCCTACCTAAGGGGAAGAGGTAAACCTTATCCAGTGGCAAGTAAGAATTATGATATATAATTGTAGATAGCCAAGGGCACTCTGGAGACTGATCATAAACCAACGGTAATTCTTAATTTCCTGACCTGTTATAGTCTTCTTTGTGGCTTATTGCATTGCTGGCTCAAGTATTTTGTGACTCTTCAAAGACTCCTGTAAGGAATGGGGATTTGTGACTCACGTTTAAGGACGTTCTTTTTACAAACTGCAAACCCTTTTGCTCTTTTTGCAGAAATTAAAGGGGAAATGTTGAGATTTGGATTGGATTATATTGTTCATGCAGTTTGTATTTACATATAAACAGATGAGACGTTATCTCTCTATTGCTGGCAGGTCAAATATAACTTGTTATTGTAACAGACAGCCTAAAGCAAGATAGCCAAAACCAGAATTAAAGGAAAGGAAGTAATTTAAACTGAAGTAGTATGAGTATTTTGATTTGGAAACATCAGAAGATAGAGTGTGAGTTTTCAAATTTTCAGATTTAGAATTTTACTGAACTGCTGAGATCATTTTAGGATAATGATGATCTGCTCACATGTTTTTATTAACGTGTAGAGTAGGTGCTGAATAGTGTCTTTCTGGCTGTGATATTAAATGTTCAGAACCAGATCATTAAATGTCTCAGAAAGCAGTCAATTTTATGGTCCTAAAAGCTAATATAGTAGTAAAAGATAATATACCTTAAAGTTTACTTAAATATTTGTTGTGGAGAAGCATTCATCCATTCTTCCTTTTGTTTCTTTTTTTCATGCATTCTAGAAGTGTGTAAACTTTAAGAATTTTATTTTAAAATACCTGATTTTGCAGACTTATCAGGCACCTGCAATATTTAGGAAAAAAGTAGCCCTAATGTGGTGGTGTGGTTGAACCTGGCAGGCAGGTAAAACACCACACAACTGTTTGCTCACTCCTCGGAGTGGGATGGGGACAGAAACAGAAAAAGGGTGAAACTTGTGGGTTGTGATAAAGGCAGTTTAATAAGCGTAATTAAAATGTCTGTGTTACCAACACTGTTTTCAGCATAAATCCAAAGCGTAGTCTCACACTGTATAGCTCACATAGCTACTAAGAAGAAAATTCTCTGTATCCCAGCCCAACCCAGCACATGAAGTAAGCAAAGAATACAGTTATTTTTATATTAAAGTCTGCACTGACTATTTCTGCTGCTTCCATTTTGTGGCAGTTGCTTGAAGAAGGCCACTGAAGTGGCAGGTTGTCACATGGAACAAAATCAAGGCATGTCTCACTAGTCCATTGGTGTGGGTGTGATTTATATGCCTACACTGTTATTACTTGAGCTTGTTTGTACTTTGCAAGTACGTGAAGCAGGATGCATTGCATCTCAGAGTGAAATGTTAGTGCTTATGCCTGTTTGGGTGTGTTCCACTAGGATTTGGTCAGCCAGCTTCTAGAAGATACATTCTCTGATTTGTATTAGTTCAGCTGGGGATGAGTTCACTGGAACCTTACTGGGAAATAGGTGCATGGAACGCTGATTTTTCTCTCCCAGGCTTTACTTTGAAGGCCTCTGGACTTATCATAGGAAGGGTGAGGGAAATGGAATGGGATAGGCAGTGGGTCAAACCCCAGATTTTAATACTGATGGTATCCCTAAACTTGACTCAGACTCATGTTACACGGTGTGCTTGGTGTGTTGGCAGCCTTCATGGAGCAGCTGGCTCAGGGGAAGCCTCTGTCAAGCTTCAGCAGGTTCTGCTGTATGCCCAGAGCATGGCAGTTCTTGGAGTGAAAGTGTGGAAAAGGAGGGCATCAGGTGAAATGCAATAAGGCCAAGAGCTACTGCCCTGCGGTCAGGTTGATTCCTTCTTGAAAACTACAAACACATATACTGAAGAACTTTTTAGAGACGATCCCTGAAAAACCCTGAAACAAATATTCAGAGAACCTGCGATGAGCAGAGATGTTACTCAATCACCTTGAACTCCTTGTGCTGGTCACAAGGTCCTTGCCAGATTCCAGGAGTTCAAAACTGCAGCTTCAGGCTGTTGCATATCCCTGCATTTCATGGCAGAACCATTGCAGTGCTTTGTCTTGGCAGTGGGTGTTTCGCTTTCACAAGTGAAAGTCTTTGTGTGGTTTTTTTTTTAATGTGCTAAGGAACAGAAAGATTGTCAGTGAAAGGTAGTCCTCTACGTGCCTTGCTTCATCCGTGACATATTACACCCCACAGAGACTTTGATGTTGCTACCCTGTTATTGTCTTTATGGTATCGATGTATTTATAGTAAAAATTAGATTCCATGTTGCTTCTTCCTTGGGTTTCTGAAACTGAAATCACAGGCACATGTAATACAGGATTTACTTTTTGTTTGATTCAATGTCTTTTAATCTTGACTTTCGCTTACCCAAAGTTGCTGGATTGACCACTTAGGCAGTGTTCTTCCTATTCTGATTTGAAGTAACTGGTAGTTGCAGTCTTTATTTAAAAAAAAAAAAGAAAAAAATGGAAAAAAACTCAAAACAAACAACCTCAGAGACCTGACTCATTAATAATCTCTCTTATTCCTTCCTAGAAATACACTGCCATTGGAATGCTGGGCAAGGCTACTGATACATTAGATGCTACAGGAAAAGTAACTGAAGAAAAACCTTATGGTAAGCATAAATCTATCCATATGCTTGATGTGATTTGAAGGCATAAGTGGTCTCTGCCACAGGAAAGCGGAAGAGATGTTTGGGACTCTGAATTAAGTTTAAATGTGAAATTAAACTAAGATTATTTCATCTTCTACTTCAGTGCTCATATAATTCAAACCAGCTTCATGCAATTATGTCCAACGCAAGTGTTCATTTCTGCTGGAAAAAAACAAACCAGGCATTAGATTAGGAGAGAGGAAATAGAATCGGGCAGAACTGTGTCATTTTAAATCTTTGCCAGGCTGACAAATGACGTGCTGTGTCCAGTAACATTTTCCTCTCTCAGAGTGTAGTCCCAGGAGTCCTCTCTCAGTAAAACCCTTTTGGCCAGTGAAGGAATAACGTACTTGGATCTTCCCTCTAGGACACCACTTTACCTACAGACTGCTTAACATTTAATGAGGATGGCATAAACTACGTTCTGCATATGGCTATCTTCCAAATCTTGGTCGTGCTTGCATCTTTAATAAATGAAATTTTCTGACAGCACAGTGTAAGGGTTAAGGCTTCAGAACTCATCCTGACTGTGGCTTTGCTGGGCATCTTGGAAACAGTGTAGAACTAAGCAGGGATACAGTAAATGTATTTTTTATTAGTCTTTCACAACCTTGGGGAAAAAAATTTAAAAAATAATAGGTAACCAGTTGCTTAGCAACTTTAACAGATCTTACATTCTTTGTGATACCTGGTAATAAGTACATGAAGTAAATAATCTTCTTCTAATAGCATGATGAAAAAGCCTGGATTTCACTCCTCACTCCCAATCTCCTTTCTTTGCAGTTTTTCTTTTCTCACGAGGCAGGCAAGCATGAGTTTCTTGTCCACATTATAAACAGTATTTACTAGGCAATGTTATTCAGAGATGTTGGATCATTTATTTATGCTTCAGGATCAAGTTCTAAGTCTCTAAGCTCCTGGAAGACTGAGCATCCACATGGTGTTAAGAGTTGCCAAATACTTCATGATGGTTGAATGAAGTGATGATTCACCTTCTTGGTATTTATCTGTCCCTCTCGAAGTGGAATTTTGTGGTTATGCTGCACTGAGAAGTATTCAGAGATGCTTGCTCATATATAAGATGTGAAATACCATTTCAAATAGATGCAACTTCCATGGTCAATTAATTAAAAAAAAAAAAGAAAATCTGTTTTTTGAAGTGCTAGTTTTGTTTTTTTAATTTTGTATTGTTTGCTGCAGACAGAGTTTAGAGTGTTGTTTTTGTGTGTGTTTGTCTCCCTGGCAGCTCCTGTTTCAGCAGTTCCCACCTCTGCACCACCTCCTCTGTTATGGTGGTTTACCTTTCTGTTAGACTGTGTGCTTGGGGAACTGATTTGGCTTTAAAATACCCCTTTTTTTGAGCTGCTTGTCATTTTAAACTGAGATCATTGCATGATCCAGTTCATCACGTGGTGTCATGAAGAGCAGCGTTGGCATTGCTGGGGCACTGCAGTTTTGGGTGCGCTGCAGTTCGGTTTTGCCGAAAGTGACGGCCAAAAGAAATGCTCGTGACATTGGTCTCAGCTGCTTTCCTTGTTGGTGCAAATCAGTCAGATGTGATTTCTACAGAAAGAAAAGAACGTGCATACTCCTTTTTTGTTCTCCATGGTACCTACATGTTTTGTATTTCTCATTTTTTCCAGTGTCTTCTCCAAAGCAGCTTGGTTTTCTGCAGGATACTCTCTTTGGCCCATCATCCCTAATTTCTAACCCGAATAGGTACTCCAAGAAAAGGCAAACCAGATATTTGAGCTGAATTTCAGTTTTCTTTTGACACCTACAGGGATCATTGGAGAAGCAGAGCATCTACAAGGGAATATAAATCTTGCAGTGCCAACATCATCCAGGATTGGGCCTTAGTGCTGAGAAAGGCACTAAACCAGTTTGCAAGATGTATAAAACTGTTCTTGAATGACTTCATTGAAACATAAGAGGAAAGTGCCTGCAGAAAGTTTCCAGCTATATTAACTCTAAGAAAGTGTTACATTTGAGTCCTCAAAGTGTCCCTAGACAGCAGCTTAGGAAGCAAACTGTACAGTTAGTCACAATGACAGGATGTACTGAAGAGAGCTCCTTGCTTTTAACCCCTTCTGAACTTCTCATAGCTTTTGATTTCTTATCAGACAATGAGTTTGCATTTCCATGTGAAATTAGGTTATGGTTTCATCTTGCTGCCAGGCTGTCAGATGCTGACTTTGGAAGCAAGTAGTGTTTAGTATTCCTCTGATGCTTTTTTGAGCACGTTAACGTTAGTGGCCCTTTTTTAATATTTGTAACTGTGTACAGGAATGTACATTCTGAAACCACTTCTTCCCAGCTGCCTACAAGCTATATCCAGACATGAAGAACAAAATTAATGAGGTTTTTCTCAGGTCTCTGATGATTATCCTGAAGTATATGTTTAATAGAGCTACCTGAATAATTTGGAAAGCATAGTCCTTTCAGGATTCTGCTTGTCTGTTTTCAGATAATTTGTGCTGGACTAGACTGAATTGAGGTCATCTGCTGAACTTCTTACACTGTCATGGATAATTCTTGTGTTCTCTTTTAGAGTAGTTTGTTAACAAGCACAGGGCAGAATCACCCTTCAGTGGAGGGTTTTTTGAGGTTGTGGCATGATTGACACCTTTTGGTTTGGTAACTTTATTTTCCTTCCTTTGTAGCAGGAAAATCAGTCAATAGTCACCAGTGTTCAGAAGAACACTAGATCTTAGAAACTCATCTGTAAATATTTACTTTGATAACACACCGCACAACTCTTGTTTGTTAGTGGCTTAATGCCTCATTCTTCACGTGGGGATTTTTCTTTCTCCTGAGACAGAGGTTGCCTATATCATGGGTGACTTCCTCAGAGGCCACATGTAACCTCTCAGTCAGGGGAATATGAGCTCAGAGCCAGAACTGAACTCAGGTGTCTCATTAAATGCATGGCCACAAATGTAGTTCATGGGGTGAAGATTGGAAGGAGAGTTCCAAGGGGCACTTGTGCTTAGGAGTTAAGTACTGAATTCTAACCTGAAGCAACCTGGGGTTTGCAGGAAGGCTGACGGGATCACTGTCATGGAGCTGGGTCATTCTGACTTTCTACCATGTAGTTTTGTTGTGATATGTTGCTAAACAGAAACAAGATTGGAATAACCGTGTAATAAACATGTAAGAAACTCTTCAGAAGATTCAGACTCACTGTACAATTGATTTCGCTGTTCCTAGCCCGTATTCTGATGTAAATTGGTCTCTCTCAGCATCTCTGACTGAGTTTTGTGCCTTGTGCTGTGCAACCTTGCTGTTAATAACACGTTTTGGGACAGCTGCTTGGGCCTAGGGACAGCATCTGCTCTTGAAGCTGCAAACTGTGCTTTGCAGAAGTGAGGAACCACAGGACCATCTCCCACAGCTGCTGTGAAAAAAAATACTGTCTTTTTTACTTACAGCATGAAGTACATCTGGTTTTTAAGGTTTGCAAGTAAAGGTCTGCTTCAAAATACAACGAAGACTCCATAAATTTGGTTGGTTTATGTTCCAGAATGCTGTTGACTTAGCAGGGATGACATTAATTAAATGTAACTTATGAGAAACAGAGCTAGTCAAACCCTAGACAGTAGAAATGCACTGAAGTGCATTGTGATTACAGATCTTATGTTTGCACTCTCTAAACAAATTAGGGGTGGATGTCATCTCTGTTGAATAGAGCTTCAGAGGACCAGTGCAATCAGCTACTTAGGTTATAGCCTTCCAATAAAAATGGGACAGATGTGTATGTGTACTCTTAAAAGAAAGTGCATTGCCTAAACCAGCTGTCTCTCTTCTACAGAATTTCGTTAGTAAAATTGCCTTACTTAATATATAACCATACCCCAGGGTGCATTTGCAGGTTAGTTGTTTGACAGGGAAATTTGATGTGTTGTTTCAGATACAGTCTTTTTCTACACCAGTGGTTTTGTTCTCTAATAATCTGTTGTATTTTTCCCTGCAGTTAGGTTCTCTTAGAGAGAAGTTCCCAGGCTTAGATGAACATTTTATTCTTCTTGGTGCTTGTTGAAAAAAATAAGAATATTCCAAGTGTTGTAGTTTTTATGTAGTTTCCAAGAAAGATGAATTTGCAGCCTCAAGAGAGGGAAATTGCAAAAGAAAACATCAAGAGGATTTCTGCCCTTCTGAAAGTATCTAGATTGTCCTGATCACCTTGGACGGTTTGTTCCACTCGTTTTGTGAAATTCACATTCCTGCCTACAATCTGTTTTTTATGTCTTTATTCTTTAGTGTTTTTCACTCCATCTAAATTCAGAAGAGAGGGAACTCTAACTTGCATCTGTTTGCAGAATGTGATTGATGCCATTAGTGCCATGGGAATAATCAATACTAACGTATCAACTGTTTTCTTTCCACAGACCAGGTAACAAAAGGAGATCTTGAAAATGTGCTGCAAAAGTTCACAGGGGACATCATGCAAGTTCCTCCACTGTAAGTTCCATGGTAGTCAGACACTCTTGACAGTTGTGTTCAGCTGTCAGGGCTTGCCAACAGAAGTCAGTTCTCTCAGAAGTATTAAGACACATTTTGACAAGAGGATAGAAGCCAGGCAGACAGGAGTTTAACATTTGCAGGTTATGCCTGTTTGAAGATCAGCACAAATGGTGACCTGGAGTCTGTGGGTGTTTTGGGTAAATGTAAAGTAGCAAAAGTCTTCAACAGCTTTGCAGGGCTTGTCATCTATCATGTCCTCCAATCTTACTGACATCCCTGTGGAAGTGCCTTAAATGACTTTGAGTTAGTTTTCTGAAAACTTAGGCTATGAATGAGTGACTGAGCTTCTGTAGCTTAGGAAATTTCTTCTGGTCAGGTGAGCCACAGTAGCTGGCAGTGTGCATGACTTAGCCTGTGACAGATGGCTTTTATGGTGATTTGAGCTAACCTGCTTTCCTTTGCATTTGCCATGTGTCACTTACTGTGATTCCAGTGTGAGCCCTGTAAGGTCAGCAATGCCCCACGTGTTCTGCTTCGTGTGACCTGTTTCCAGTTGCACTCTGCTATTGTGAGAAAGATAATTTTTGATTTTTCTGTGGTCATCTTTCTGTCATGACCAAAGTTGGAGCTTCGGATAAAGCTCCACGTAATCAGTGAAACCAGTTTCTTTGGTTCTGTAATGGTTCCCTAAACATCCTAGAACTTGGCTGCTGATGTTCAGGAACAGCTCTGGTGTGAGGCAAGGAAAGGTGCAATGTAGAATTACAGGGGTTGCCTGAGTGGCTCTCAGTGCTCAGCTCAACATGACACTGAAACAGAGGATGCCCTGCAGACTTCTGAGACACAGGATGTTAAGAGGCAGCTGCAAGTGTTGTAACCCTTATAGAAACCCTTTTATTTCATAAACTGCAAAGTGAGTGATGAAACGCTTTAAAATCTGTACAGCAAGAGGTAAATACAGGACCATCTCTTGTTTTCTGGTTTATGTAGGTACTGGTAAATTCTGTGTCCAAGAGATTTCAGCAGCACTTGGTAGGTTTTTGTGGTTTTTTGTGAGTGCTTAGATAGGAGTAAAATGTGTGCTACTCTAGTACAGTATTACCAGGATCTGGAGAATGGGAAGCCTGTTGTATTACAACCATATGACACACATTTTCATGCTCTGTCTGATCAGCTATTCTGCTTTGAAGAAGGATGGAGAAAGGCTTTCAACTCTGATGAAGAGAGGGGAAGCAGTGGAAGCAAAGCCTGCTCGGCCAGTAAGAGTGTACAGCCTTTCTCTCCAGCAGTTCCAGCCACCACTGTTCACGCTGGGTAAAGGTCAAAGATTATTACATAGAGCGATGCTCCCACCCTGTTAATGTTTATTTACACTCAGAATGGGACTAAGAGAGCAAAAGGGGTTTCATTTCGCTCAGCTACTTATTTAGTGTGAGCCCATGTGCACAGACTTTCACTTTGCATTGAAAGCACCGTATTTTGGTTTTAAGTTAAGCTGATTATATCTAATCTCTCAGTGAGGGAAAATTCTGAGAGACTGGTCAGGGGATTATTTGCATCTGTCCATGATTTTGCAACCTCCAGCTCATTCCTCTCTCAAGTCTGCTTACTTCGCTTTGCCGTTCTTTTGCACAGATGCCCAGACCTGCTGGCATCTCTCCCAGGATGAGATCCAGTTACTGTCAGACCCCTTTCTTGTTGGGGAGGCGGGATCTTATCCTTCCTTCTGTCATTCATCAAGAAACTTGGGTAGTACATTAAGAAGCATATTAATAAATAAACCAAAAAGACTGTTGTAAATGTTTAATGCTACTGTAAGGTCAAGATGATGCCTGGCATTGATCTGTGTGCCCAGTTGATCCCCAGTCCTGTGATGGATCGTATGTTTTATGATGAGCAGGTATGAGTGGCAGAAGTCAGTGCTGTGTGACTTCAGCCCTTACTTTATGGTTGGGTGACAAGTAGCTGATCACTGGCAGAGGGGGAAGGGAAGGGTTGAGAGAGCAGGGAAAGTTAAAGGTGAATTTTAAAATTTTAATGGAGCTGCCTGTCTGCAGTATCTGAAAAGCACTGATAGTCAGTTTAGGCTATACTTGAAATAACTTGCTTTCATCATTAGAAATATGAATCAACCTGAAATACTTAAAATGAATAGGACTGAAGCATTTCTTAACATACTATAGCAGGTACTTAAATTCTGGTGAGTTAGTACAGTTGCCATTTTATTTGCTTTCCCTCCTGTCTAGCTTAGCAATCTCACCCTCACATATGTTACAGGATGAATAATTGATATTGCATCCTATAAATATTTTATCACTGGGTTGTTTGCTTAGCACATTTTTACATTTATGTGGGGGCATGGCTTCTATGTAAAGTAGATTTTGCGTGGCACTGGCAATTTACCATGTCACTTTTAACATTCCAGATGTTGAATGTGGTGGTGGCTTTTATGTCAGGAGCCTGGTCAATGACATTGGCAAAGGTAGGCATGAAAAAAAAACCACGACAATTTAAGGAATGAGCGTGTATTTATGGACAGATTTTGTCATTCTGTGTATCTCAAGTTACTAGACTTGTGTGTTATTTTGCAGAACTGTAGTGCTATCACTTGTTTTTATATACTCAGGTAATTTCCTTAGGGGCATGGGGGAATGATGGCTAAATAATTGCCAGAGGACCTTGGGGGCCAGGTGATAAAAATGGAGCAAGCAATAGCACAGACCAAGATAATGCAAGGCAAGGGGGGACTTCTTTCCCCCCTCTTTCATGTGTTAAAGCTAACTCAGATTAAAGATGAGAAGAAGAAAGATACTGTCTTTTTAAACATTATTCATCACATTTTGAAAACAGATTGCACAGAACATTACCATGCACATAATAAACCCTATCTGCTGGAAAGACTTCCACACTGGTGATGATTTTTCTGGTGTTTTCTTTCTCCTTTGCCTGAACTGTGAATAGTTTTGCTTTCCCACAGGGTTATTTGTCTTGTGCTCTGTATCTATCAAACTGCATGATGGAGAATAGATAATCCATTTCAAACTATTTTTTTTTAAATGATACATTTGCAGGAAGGCAAGTAATGTGGGATAACCCCATGAATTTCAATGTTGTTATTTGTGCTTAGGCAGGTCGAAGTTTCTGTTGCTGCCTCCTGAGCATACTGGCTTATGTTTAGCCCTTTAATGACAAACCAAGATAAAGTCTGTCCACGGCTGGCTTCTTTTCAAAAACTGAAAATGAAATAAAAATCTTTCTGCATCAGAAAGGATGGGAGAGACTATTTTAGTGTACCTGTGTGCTTATAAGTCAGCTCTAGTTGCTGTTACATTTTGTAGCTTCTTGACATGTAATTGTGTCCTGCTAGTATTTATTTAACATAGGATAGCATTTGTATATATTTTTTATTTTTCCTTATCTTAGTTTGTATTATCCTGATTGGCAGCACAGGATAAAAATGTTAAAAATTCCTCTTGAAGGCAAGAGGTGCTAAGGCCTCAAAATGTGTGGAAAAATAGTTCACGGTCACTTGAGAATGCAGAATGTTCTGCTTACATCTTATGACATTGTTTCCTCACTTTTCATTCTGATCTAAATCTGGGAAAATTCTTGACAGCTTTCTGTCAGATTCTGAACTCTTTACTGCACTGGACAGCTATTGAAATCAAAGGACCTCCTTGGGTCAAATTTAAGAAGATATAAACGAGTGATAAATCTTCATGACCTTCCTTGTCAAACAAAGCAGAATCATGTGAAGGCTACATACAAAAATACATTTCAAATGAGCTGGAAGTGGTGACACATTTAAAGTTTTTCCGTGTACTGTGTCCAATGCCTCTTTCCTCCTTTGCTGCAGAGCTCTCTACCTGTGCCACAGTGCAGGAGCTGACGCGCACCAAGCAGGGGCCGTTCACGCTGGAGGAGCACGCCCTGCACGAGGACAAATGGACAATTGATGAAATTGCCCAGTCCTTGGAGCGCTGCACGGCCCTGCTCCCAGGAGGGCCATCTCGGAAAAAATTGAAGACAGAGCATCCTGGTGAAACTGCTGTGATCTGTGAGGATGAGTGATAAGTTGGGTCAAGGAAAAAGACTGAATGATTGAGATGTTTTAAGATGGGATCGGGATTGTCTCGCTTCCTGTGTAAATCTACAAGTCTGTACTGGGAAGGTGACGAACTGCAATGCAAGAGAAATGGTTCTTTTGCTTTCTGGGGTTAGAATGTGCACTGAAAATACCCAGTGCTGGCTGTTTCCTTATTGTTTATTTTCCTTCTTGCACACTGCAACTGGTGCCAAATTTGTATAAACTTTGAAAGAACTTCCAGGGTGCAAGATGGCTGCTGTTGTGAATTCATCAATAAAAAGATGATATACAATAATGTCTGATAAATGTGCTCCAAAATGTTTTCTTTTTCTTTGCAGCTGGTAATCAAATCCTGAAATACCATGGTGACAAGTCTGTCGTGGCTTGAAAGACACAATGTGGTGTGTCTGTTTGCTTTCTTGAAATCCGTTTCAGGATATATCCATTTTACCATAGTTTCTCCTATGCAGATTGTTCTTCCAGTAAAATGCTCCTAGAATGCAGTACATGAAGGTGCTAATATTTTAAGTTAAGACTGAAATACCAGCCTAAGGGAATAGTTTTAAGTATAAACCATCTCTGAAGATAACTGGTCTGTGTCTACACCTTCCAAAAAGGTATTACATGAAGTGGTGGTTCTAAACTTACGTTAAGTCTAAGAAATTCAGTAAATATTCTGAAGTTTCTCATTGGAGGATACCTTTCCAGACATCTATAGGATTTATTTTTGTTTTCTATACAGTAAGAAACTGAAGTCTGTGCAAGATTAATGAAGGTTTTGTTTAGAGGGAGGATAGACTTTGTTTTATTTTTCAGCAAACAGTTTTCTTCCTTTGTATATTCTTATAAAGAACTTAAAGGAGATGTTGAAAATAGCATAAGCAAATTGAAATGTTCGAGCATTGTAGCAGCAGCATATTTAAAGTACAATATGGATGAAGGAACGGATACAAGAAATTTTGATTTCAGAGATGGGAGAAAAGCTTGTGTCCAGTGAGGTAACAGTGGGATATTTTTTGTTTCTTTTTGGGGTGGGTTTTCTGGTACTTTGGGTAGAAACAGAGAAGAAAGAGATTATTTCCTAAAGAAGTCAAATAAAGCAGAAAATTTCATTTTCCAGTATGCTTATCTTGAATGATCAAAGACTTTAATTGAAACACAGCTTCTCTTATTGTCCGAATCTGTATTTTCCCAAGAACCTAATTTATGTTATCCCAGTGGTTTTCTAGATTAAATTCTCATTTTATTTATCTTCGTGATTTTTTAAAAATAGCACACGAGATATAATTCTATTAGTCTGCTTCTTTATCTTTAGGGATTTGTTTCTTTAAAAATCAGTGCAATTGCGAAATCTCTATTAATAGGGTACATTTGGATACAGTGTTGTAAGTGTCTAACACATTCTTAATCTCATCTGTTTGTTTAATGCTCACCAAGCCTTTCTCGCTATTCCATTTAAGAGCCCCTGATATTTTTAATTTCAAAAGGAGAATTCTATTTTCATCAGCTTTTTGGTTAGCTTGCAGCTGGTCTGTTGTAGTTATTGCTAACAGATCTGTGATCCTGAGAAGACAGGATCTGTTCCGTAGTCTAGTCACTGGAGAGGAATGAAATGGCAATTAAAAACCAGCATCTTGTGGACATCAGCAAGTTCTGGTTTAGGCTGCGAGTCCTGATGCATATGGAAAGCCTAGGGAGAGATGGAATGCAGTTGTTCATGTTCAGGAGTCTGCACAGAATCATTCAAGTTGGAAAAGAGCTTTAAGACCACAAGGCCTGACTGTTACCCCAGCAGTGCCAAGTCCAGCACTTCACCAGCTTTAGCTAGACTTTTTTTCTGGGATTCTTCTCATCTTCCCCAGTGCATCAGAAACAAAGGCAGAATTTCTTTATCTCAAATGAATGACGAACTTCTCTCCACATGACTTGTATTGAACTACAGAAGGTATTTCCCTTAGCAGCTGGGTAGCAGGTGTGTTTGGCTGGAGTTGTGAGTGGCTGGACAAACCCAGGGCAGGCAGCAGGAAGTGCTCTTGGAAAACACAGTGTGAAGAAAGCAATAAAGCCATGAACACTTTATTGCAATAAGCACTGATGAGTGTCATCCCCATTCCATTACTAAACACTCGAGCTATCTTCTCAAACATTCCACCTGCTCTGGCTACTTCCCAGTGTTTTTCCGATGTGCTGGGCCACACTTGAATGCTTTTCCCTAAGTTCCCTCGTGCTTTAATGGTTCTCTGTGCCCTGAGTCTGTAGTTCCACTGAACAGTAATTGGGAATGCACTGAAAACTTCAGGAATAGCTTATTTAGATATGTTTTATAAGTGTTTAACCCAGTATCTTAAAACTATTCAGATTTGGAGGTGAGTGTTGTGTTCCCATGGGAACCTAGGGAAATACGCATTTTAACTCCCTTATTCTTACTAACATGCTCGTCCCAGCAATATCAAACTTCAGAATTGGCCTCTATCCACAGCATAATGTGTTTTTGTTAGAAGAAAATATCCCATGATCCTGGATCTTTGTTACTGACAGTCATGATAGCTCAACATTAAAGAGAGAAAGTGTGCATACAATATTTTTGAGACTACTAGAAGAGTTATTGCTGAGATCCCAGCTGAAGCAAATGGTAGTTAATAGGAATTTTATGGTACTCTGGCCAGAAAATGTGCGTGTCTGTGATTTACCATTTAAAATATACCCGTGACACAGATTGAAAGATTTGTCTCACTTTAATGAGCGTTGTTCATGGTGAAAGTCCTGATGCAAAAGCGTGTCCTGCTTTTTGAGCTGAGTATTGTCTGTCTTCAATGTGGACTTGCTGTCTTTAGTCCATGGAAGTGTGGTACCACAGCCTGGCCCTGAGTGCTCCAGTGCTGCTGCTGCTTCAGTGAGTTTGACAAGTTTCAGAATTTGTCTCCTTGTAATGTCTCTGCCTGCCTTGGATGTCTTTCTTCCGTATTTAAATGGTAGTTTTCACTTCATAATATATTTCTGCTGCCAGCAGAATAAAACTTTGAGTAACTCCCCCAACTTTGGGATACCTTATTTTTTATTTTAATAGATGGTGAATTTGCTGCTCTGGGCATGAATGGCTCTCCGACTCTAATGAGTAGGGTCATGCTGTTTGCTTGGCAGAGTCAAGGAGTGAGTTTGCAGTGGTGTTAATTTTATTAAAAAGGCCTTACAGAAGCAAAGTGAGAGTGTGTGTGTGAGGGTGTAACTGCAATATACAGCCAGAGGGAAATCACAGAGACAGTGAATGGATTCAGCCAGCCTGGGCAAAATTATTGTCTCTATTAAAAAGCAGTCATTGTTTCTAATAGCCATGGGTTTAATTCTCTTCTTTGTGAGACCTGATTAAGTAAATCATCAATAGATAAAGGCATGTGAGGCAAGCAGGTTTATTATGTGAATGCTTATGTCTGCTCTGGGTGAGAGATGCCACATCTCTTAATGTCTCTGCCATCAGCTGCTAAGATCATAGAGGTGTAAAAGGCATAGCAAGAAGTTGATGACTGGGAGTGGGTGGTTGCAGTGCTCAAGAGGAAAAGGACTATTGCAAGGAAAAAAAAAAACCATGTTTTTTTAGTTCTCTTTTGGGGGGAGTGTTGGAGACGATGCCATGGTTCAGAGAAAGTCTTAGTGTGGCTGCCTGAGAAACACCTTATGTTTTTGTTATGGGTGTGAATGTCTGGGACTTTAATCCTCATCCCTCCTCACCTCTAACTCAAAGAAGTGGGTTAAGTCAAAGCTGCAGCCTCCCCCCAACTTGTGTTGTGGATGCTGGAGCTCAAACTCTGGGCTCTAAGGGGGATTGTGTGGCTTGCCCTGGCAGTTAACAGGAACAGAATGAGGAGCACAAGAAATGAGGCAATGCAAACTGTAATATAAACACAAAATAGCCGCCTTCTTACCAGACATAATCGTTTTAGGTTACAGCTCTGTCTGGCCCTTCTACTCTGCATCCCATTACCTTATCTACTGTCTGAGACAGTTCATCCTAAAACTCTTCTTATCCTGTCTTTTGAATTCCTTTCTGGGGACTTTGAGCCTTGGGATAGTGTGGAGCAAACGTGTGGGGTTTCTGGGAAAGCTGTTAACAAATCAGAGCTGAAAAGGATGAGGTGTGTCTGGTCCATTTCTCACTACGACCTTTTTGTAAGAAAGAGGTGGTTCTGACTGCTGTAGTGCCATTTCCCTGGGACTTGGGATTGTTTTAGATATTGCAGAATTAAGTACTTCAAAGTCAAATCTGCAGCTGAGTGCATGCATTAGAAACAAAATGTATCATTTCAGATGCACAGATGTCACGCTACTTTTAGTGGCTTCAGAACATGATTTTACAGCTTAAAAGGAGGGGGGTAGAAAAGGAATGGCAAAAGGTAAATGCATATTTCAGTTCTTATATTTTAAAGGTAGATGAAACCAGTTTTGGTAATTATGTAAGAAGAGACATCAAGTGTTATAATGGAGAAAAAGTGCAGAGGAGAAACAATTTTTACTGCCTTTTCTATTTCTTTTAGCACATAAAACAATTAGCTTAAATATGCCATTTCAAAGCTTAAGAAGCTTTTATGTGGAAATGCTTGAGAGATTGTTACTGTGTGCTGATGTGAAAAAAGGCATTTATTTTCATTTCAGCAGTTGAAAAGAGTTTTCTGTGATGCCCTTCAAAAGGCAGTGTTTTATTTTGCTTATATGGAATTGCAGTGAATCCTTAGCATAACTTAGTGTTGTGTTCATAGTAAATCATTTCCCGCAGCTGGCTGTCCTAGGGATCACAAAACTGTTTCCAGTTCTGCAGGTACATAGTAGGCATTCCCAGTGGAAATGGAACACTTTGTACAAACACTAAATGTACTTAGAAAACAGGACTAATTCTCAGTAATCTTTGCTGTGCAGATTGCTCTTTTGGTAAAATAGCCAGGTGATGTTAAACCTTGCTGCTGCTTTGCTGCGTTGCTTTGTGTAGAGTCTGTTACTCCACACTCTTAAATTTGACAAAGGGCACTGGCAGACTCTTGATTTCTTGTCCAGGTGATTAATTTCACCCAGCTGCTGCATACACAGAGACATTCCTGGCTTTAACCTCTTCATTTACCAGTGATGATTTCCAAGGACGGCGCGGCGCCGGCAGAAAGAAGTGTGTGTTCACCTCATCTGTCCCAGTCACAGGCGGGGGTGTAACGTGTTGCTGATGCAAATAAACCAGAATGTTGGGAGAAGACCTTCTGCCTCATTCTGTTGTCCTGATGACCTCCAGCAAAAGATCAAGAGAGCAACGGGGGACAACAATTTTCCAGTAATCCTCCCTCCAAGTAAGAATCAGAGGGAAATGGCAGTGAGGTCTGTGGGTACAGAGCTGACTTAGAGCATGTGATTATTTCTTTTGACCTCAGTGAGAGGACTCCTGCCCTGTTTTATTAAATTATGTAAGTTATTACTCACTGAATTAAGGCCTTGTGTGTTTCATTTTCACCTATCATGTTTTTTTTTTTCCCCCATTTTAGTAATGCGAACTGATGGTTTGAAAAATTGTATTGCTTCTTACAGGAGAGAAAAGGACTAAAATAAATATTAATGGTGTGGCACAACACTTAGAGTTGTTCCATGTCTAATGAATATGTAACAGTTCTGTTCTCTACTTAAACACACAAAAACTGTCAGAATAGAATTAGTGTTATTTTTTTAAAAAAATATGTTTATCTAGGAAATTAATTTCTCTAGGGAGTGCTGTTAAAGGCTGTGCAGAGTGGAAAAACCTATTTGAGTGTGTTGGTGATCTGTTTCCAGAGTTCAGAACATTTTTATTGAATTGTGTTCCATATCCCTGCACCACTTTTGTCTGTTTTTCTTTGCTATGCCATAGACATTAATTACTGGAAGGAGCACAGTCATACAATCCAAGCTGCAGTTCAGCCACTCCTTTCCATTAGTGGAAATAGGGAATCCTATTGTACAGCCCTGCTTTGCTCCCCTGCCTTCACAAATAAGTTGGTCCTTCAGAATTTTATAGAATCAACCCAGAAATAAGCCATCTTGCCACAGAGAAAGCAATGATTAGGATTTCAGGAGATGAAATTTTCTGGAAGCAGAGCATGTTTCATGGGTGCAAAGACAGAAAACTCAGCAGGATTGCCTATCCCATGAATCTGCGTTTTGATCCTGAACACACCACACCAGAGAGATTTTCCAAGGAAGTGCATCTTGTAGAGGACCATCCAGCTGTTGGATCACAGGAGTAAAGCTCCCACCATTTCTCTGTGGGATTATCGAAGTAATGGGGTGAACTCTGCACCTCTCCTTTGCTGAAGGAGCTCACTGATTCTGTTTGACTCTCACATTCCAAGGCTGTTTTTCAAGCCCTTTGGTCAGCTCTTGAAATTCCTGCAGTGTTCTGTGGCTCTATACACACCAGATGTCATTTAGAGAGCATCTCTGACACTCCATTTTTTCAGTTTTCACTTGTTTCGTTTAGAAAAAAAGTAAAAGGGAATGCCTGGCAGCATCTCCTCTGTTTCAGGCACAGACTTTCTGCTTTGTGCCTGTTGTTGTGTCAGGTAGACCTGGCAATAGGAGAGGGCATCCCTTGAATCTCTCCCTGTGTAAGAAAAACACACCTTTCTCCCATCACTTCTGGAACAAGTGCATGCTTGGGGGTGTTTTTCAGAGCTGGACAGCTTTTCCCAAGCCCTTCTGCTCCTTGGTACCCTGAAATCATTTATCTCTTACTGCAACAATACACTGGTTTCATAACTGGCCCCAGGCTATAAAACAAAGTTACAGTCTGGGGATGCTGCTGACTGGTCTGGAAGGGAGAAAAAAAATTGGCCAGGAGCAAGTAATTGTTGAGTGGCAGAAACACCTGAGAGTTCTTGATAAATCAAGAAAAATAGCTGGTGTCTGAAGACACCGGTGTGGTACAAGGCTGCAAAAAAAAGTGCTTTGGCTTTCTGAGGTGATTTTACAGCACTTGGATTTGTTCTTTCAATGTAAGAGTGCTCTCAGAGAGGTGGGGTTATTGGTATCCAGTCAAACACTGTTGCAGGTCTTGGGAAGCTCAGTTGATAAACATTTGGTTATTTTCTGGCAGACTTCTTTGTGTGTGTAAATCCTTCAGTGAAATGCAATAGGTAGTCAGCCAAGCTGAAATTCAAATTTACTTTCCAGTGAATTCCAGTGCACTTCCCAAGGAGCAGCTCTGGAGGAGTGAGGGGGCCCTGTGGCTCCACCCCATGGGGTGCAGAGCCATTGCTCTTGAAGGTACAGGCATTTTAAG
The DNA here is from genome assembly GCA_013397175.1 of Platysteira castanea. Taxonomy (NCBI): domain Eukaryota; kingdom Metazoa; phylum Chordata; class Aves; order Passeriformes; genus Platysteira; species Platysteira castanea. The sequence continues at coordinate 1,112,349 of VYXC01007313.1, forward strand.
GGAAGGGAGCAGCTGGGAAGAAAAAGAAATCTTCAGCCTCCCCGTTAGTGTATTTTATCCTTCAGTGAGAAAAATGTCTTTCAATGTTTGTTTGGAGGTAAGGTCAACCCAGCGACTCTTCTATTATATATAACCCAAGCCACAGGCTTCATCTTCCATTCTGGAGATTTATTTGACCCAGAGAGACCAGTGAGGAGCTGCAGCCAAGGGAGGAAAACACTTTATTTCTCAGAACTGATGAAATATCAGATGTGTGCCCACACTGAAGAAATTCTGGGCTGCGGTGACCTGAATTCATTTGCATAAAGGAATAAGAAACTTTCTGTTGTGTCAGCTTATTTCATTTCCTGGGATGTTCTCTCATTATGGGGGATTACTTTAATTACTGCAATAATTATAACTTAACCCCATTCTGTGTGCATCCCAGTGTAGGACTGCAGAAAGAGACCTGATTCTTGCCTTTAAAATCTACTGTCTGTACTGACTCCAGTGTGAGTGTCTGACCTGAGGAACTGAATAGTGACTATGGAGAGCTTCAACCAAGCACAGCTGATTTTGTTATTTTAATGAGCATGAAAATCTTTAAAAAGAGAGTGAGTATCAAGAGTTATTCGAAAGAGGAAAAGATATTTGTATTTTGAAATATTTTCTTTGGAAAATAAACCTGTCAGTAATCTCTCAGGGTTAGCAGGGAACTTTTCCAAAGCAGGGATTAATGTCTGTTTAGAGAGGAGGATTCTTAGACAAGCTGTTGAATATTCTGGTCAGTGGGTTCAGTGAGCTGCTCAGGCCTGACTGCCAGCTCAGGGGCTGCTCCTCACAGGGTCCTGCTAAGTCAACAGTATTTAATTTGAGCTTGTGTTTCTGTCATGCCAGGTTGGTCAGTTTGTTGGCTGCTCTGTCAAAGTTACAGCCTGGTGCATCAAAGCTTGAAGGCTGCCACGCAGCTGGCTGAGTCCAAGTGATCAAAATTAACTCTGTAGCAAAGATGCATTGTATCGAGGAGCACGAGATGGAGTAGGCATCAGGTATGCAGGTGAAAAATGTGAGGAGAAGGGAATTTTTTTTTTTTTTTTTTGCTTTAAAACTCTATTTTATTGGAATTTATTTAGCTTTCGTTGTTGAAACTTACACTAATCTATGCAGTCTATTGCAGGCTGAATGTAGGATGAAAAGAAGCTGCAAATTCACAGAAATTCTCCAGGTCAGAATTGTTATTGCTAATTGCAGAACTGTCAGTGCTGTAAGGTTGCATCATGTAAAGGCACTTTTGAGTATTACTTAATACTTACCCGCTTGTCTTGCACGTCTGAAAGTTTTTCATCTGCCCAGTTATGCTTCACAGAGGATGGGTCCAGGAAATGTACGTGTTATTATGCTTTAATTTCATAAGCAAATGGTAGACTTAGGACTATCAGGACTATTGACTTGGGGTCACAAAGGTGTCAAGCAGGGCTTTAAGGCAATTATTGAGGATTTTAATTCACTTGGAATAGGATCTGGCTTGTGAATGAGATAGCATTAATGTGAAACATTAGAATTCCTTCCCAGACAATGTGTGTATCACAGCAGATGATGTTTTACCTCTCCATATGTTTCCCAGTTTAAATAGGAAGCCAGACAAATCATGAGGAGAGGAAATAAACATCCATGTTTATGGGTGTGAACTCTTAACAGCAATTAAACTCAACAGATCTTAGTCAGTCTGAGCTTAGCGGTTACCTGGATCATGGCTTGTTCCACCAAACTGAAATTCTGCTTACTATATAATTTAGGATTCATGTAGATATGGTTATTGAAAATATAAACTGGTACCTTAGGGCAGGAAATGCAAAAAATGTATAAAATGTATAAAAGAATTTTTTAATATTTTGGGGAGTAGTTCTATGTGCCTTAAAGCCTCCAGCTTGCATGTGATAAAGCCAAATTTGATCAAAACAACACATATAACCTGCTGTGCTCCCCTCGCCCCTTAACTAACGGCAGAATATCTGCTTGTCCCTTCTTGTAATTAGATCAGTCTTAACCAGTTCTGCTCAAATTTGTCTGTGTAATGCCCAAATATTTCCTTTGACTTCACTGACATTATTCCAGATTTATATTTGTGTGATGTAGAGCAGAAATCTGCCCTGGAGAATATGGAACCCCAAAGGCATTCACAAAAGCCATTTTTTAATAAGAATAATAATACAAAAAGAAGATGTTACAGTTGAATGTCATTTGTCATTGTCTCCCATTTGCTTGTACCTAGTTACAAAGGAAGAATGCAGGAAAGCTCTCCCATTAGCTGCTGCTTCAAACCTAGTTCAGAAAGAAAGCCCAGTGCCCCCAGGAATCCCTTTTGAGCAGTGGGCTGATCTCTGCAGGTCGCTGTTGGGAGTCACTTTAAATCAGCCTGTCCTTTGGCTTTGCTGGATGCCAGAACCTGTTATCTGCAATCCTGTTTAACTGGCACCTTTAAAATGTAATGGAGGATGTTATGTTCAAAGCACAGTGCTCTCTGAGAAGGGTTTAACAAGTCGTCTTCTGATGGAGTGAACAGTGACCTCTGTCCTGTTTTGGGTAAAGGTAAAGCTAACATGGAAGGCTCTGGCATTCTTTAAATGTCCCAGCTAAATATCCTTTTATATTTCTGAGGTCAAAAATACAGATGACATTTCAAAGTCTGGGTTTTATTATTTTCTTTATTCTCTAAGTAATTCCTTTTTCTCTGCACTACTAAAGGAGTTCAGGCATAAGGGCTGTTCTTTTGTAATGCCACATATTTGTATTGCACCTCTTACCTGGGGATATGAAAATAATTTGCAAATGTTAATTAGGTGTTCCACCTCAGTCAAGTGGTAAGGCATTGGCAGATTTTCTCTGGGAAAAGAATGAGTGAGGAGAAGGTTGGTGAGCAGCACGGGGTGCTGTCTACCATCTCACTGGCCTTAACCTCTCCTGACTGCTCTGTCTTTGCCCTCCCTTTACCTGCTGCTTTGGTCTGAAGTGGTTTATGGCAAAAACAGCTTCCCAGTGTGGGTAAAAAAAGCCCCTCTTTCATTTTGGGCTTTAGGAACACCATAACATAAATGAATTTATACTCGTGGGCTCGTTGTGGAGTAGCTGCTGGTGAATCCATGAAAAGGAGCAGCTCTTGGGCCAGCAAAGCTGCGGCTGAGATTTGTGTCACGTTTGCTGTGCAAAGACCGTGGGTGCGATGGAGCTGTGCCTTCCCTCCCTCTCTGCTCAGTCCCCAGGTGCCTGCACAGCCTCGTTTCTCCTTGGGAAGGTGAGCTGCAGGTCAGGCCAGGGCTGGGGACACCTGGGAGCAGCTGGGGCGAGGTGCCCTGAGCTCTGCAGCTGCAGGATCCAGGGAGAGTCTTCGAGCAGCTGCTGGCAAACTCAGCACCTGCAGTCCCACCTTGTGTCCTGGTGTGAGGCTTGGCTCTGTGTGGGCCTAATGAGCACTCAAAAACGGCCCACTGACACTGCTTGGTTTTCCAGCAGACTAAGGAAAACCTTATAATCAGCTCGTGATTAGCAGGTAGTACATTTTGCTGAGCAGCAAGGCAGGATAGTGAAGGACCGAGTTATTTTAAAAAAGCTATTTTTACCTGCCTGAAACAGCTCTGCAGTGGCACCAGTGCAGCCTGGGCTGCCTTAGCAGAGGCTGTAGGCAGGTTTCTGGGGTGGCAGGTTCCCAGGGTGGGAAGACACTGAGCAATTCCCAGCTCTGAAGAGGGAACAGGGATGAACTCTATCACCCAGCTCTTGCTTGTGCTGCTTCACTACCCTGACAGAGCTGCTCATCCACAGCCTTGCAGTCACCTGCATTCTATGAAATGCTGAAGAGTTGTAGGAGCTGCAATGCCCTGGAGCATCAGGCTCGATAACAAAATGTTAAGAATTTACGTAAATGTGCTGGTAATGAAGGGTAAACCTCAGAGCTGTTCCATCAGCAGCTGCAGATTCCACTCATTAGAATATGGACCAGAAACTTCACCGCTGCAAATTTGTTCTTTGGTCCTTACCATCCTCATGGATGGTTCCTGATGGGATCTGATCTGAGGACCCTGAGGACCTTCTCCTGTCTTCTCCCTACCACAGACAGAGATTTAAGGCCTGGAGCAGGTTTATCCATTATCCTGTGGAAAAAGCCAAAATTTCTTCTAAATTCACTGCCAAGGTTGCAGGATTGTGTCTTCTGTTGGGAAGACTTGATTTAGACTCTGCAGATGATACCTACAAGCTGAGTTAAAAGGTCAGTCAAGCCTGGACCTCTTTTAGTTCGGGTCCTAACCTCCCTTAGCTCACTGTCAGGTGCTGTTGCAAGGTTACGTCTGGTTTCAGGCCAGTGCAGGAGGAAGGAAAGAGATGTCCAATAGTGTAGGAATTGCAGAAAGTAAAACTTGGGTTTTTCATATGCTTGTGAGTGTGTTTGTGGTTTTGCAGCCAAGGGAGTTGTATCCCATGAAATTCAGGTGATGAGTCTAGATTTTCTGGAAGATAAATCGTTTGGTTTTCATTTTTTACAATATTAAAATGCAGCTAGACTGAGGGGATTTGTTCCTCTTCACAGGTATTTGGAAAGTGGAGATGCTGACCCTTGAATTGTACCTAACAGTACCATTACAGGAAAATCTTCTGTCAGTAAGTACTCCACACTGGCCTAGTTTCCTCCCAGCGGCTGCACAGCATGGTACCAGCAGGGTAATTCAAGTCTAAATTTATGGATGTCTGTTAAAGTGCGAGTTGCACTCTCATGCACTGCTTGTTCTCAAACACGTTAAAGCAGTTAGAAAATAAAGGAGTGGAGGGAAAGAAGGCACAGTAATGTAATAATAAGAGTGGAAAGCACATTTTCACGTCTAGTCATCTAAGAAAAAACATGTTAAAGGATTTTGAAAGTATGCTGAAAGTTTGGGGCTGTGGTACATGGCTCAGAAATTTTAGAGGGAAAATGTTCATCTGTGAAGACATTGCCTGCTTCTCGCTTTGAAGGGCTGGTGAGCTCAGCTACAGCAGCAAAAGATAATCAGTTCTGTGTTCCTTCAGCATTCGGAATTGTGGTTGAAACCATCAATAACCTGGCATGCAAAGACAATGAGGGGCTTCAAGTGGTGGAGAACAAAAAGCTTTCTGAATACTTTTGAAAATCCCAGACATTAGCATCACAATCCTTTTACTGTCTGTTCCCATGCACTAATTATAGCTAACCTGCTTTGGCAGTAACTATCTTTGACCCTTTCAGGGTGAATTCTGTCCCAGGGATCCCCCCTCACTGCTCCCCCCGCTCCCCCAGCGCGTTTCCTGGTGACCTCTGTAGTGGCAGTGTTAGTTCCCTACCTCAGCATTTTCTTTTTATAATGGGTTAGAGCTCTCTGGTCTCTACTTCACCCCACTCCACTGTTTTTATACACATTCTTTATTTTTTCTGTTCCCTTTTTTTCCCTGTCCTTGATTGGCACTGCGGTTTGACTCTGTTTTTGAGGGATTTTTTTGTTGCTTTTGCTGTAGTAAGGACCCAAACAGCTGGATTTCCCCTTTCCTCTATCTCTTTGTATTGCCTATTTTTCCTTACACCTTAATGAGCACCACACTCCCTAGGTTTTCCTGTATAATGCAGGGTAATCAACAGGGATTCTCCAGCACTTTCTTAAATTATCCTGCCCTTAGCTGTATTATTTACTGCTTTGTCTCTCTCTTCATTGTCAGCTCCAAAACAAGAGACTGGACTTCATTTGTGATAAGCAATACACAAACAGAGAGAGAGATTCTCTGTCACAGAAGCTGAAACTTGACTGATTAAGAATGGGAGGAAAGATGTGGCCCAGAGTGGTGAGTGGTGCCCGAAAATCTCCTTTTAACACCATGTGCTGAATCACAGCACTCCAGACCCTCAGGAGTTAAAACAAAAGTAATAATACATGTGAGGGGGAAAATGTATTCCTAGGGATGTCTTCCAATATGCACTCATGTACCTGGGAAAATGGGAGAATGAAGACAAGGCAATATTCTCTATTCAAAGTGATTTTTTCCCCTGGTTCCTTATTTGTGTCTCTCGGTATTCATTCTTCTCTTTGTCTCACCCTGAGCTATGACCATTTAACAGGAAGAGCCGGCTGTGGACCAGAATTCCAAAGCATTAGATAATGGATAAGCTCTGACCAAAGCTCCAGTCCCTGCCCCAGAGGGATCCCAGGGCCCTGGGCACTGCCGGGCAACAGGCAGGGGCATAGGAACAGGAACCTTTGGGGTGAACAGGAGTGGAGAAAGCTTACAGCAGTAGGGTCACAGAAAGGGACTGCAGGGTCTAGAGGAACATGGGGGTTCTGTTCATGAAAGGTGTTGCTTATAAAATAATACGCAAGATAGGGATGTGGCCTGGCTGACTGTAAGACCCTCTGAAGGGGGAGCAACCAACTCATGATCATGAGTATCTACCAGGAAGGTGGGCACTGGGAGGAGGTGAACGTGTGGGAAGGGGCTGTGAGTGGGAAATGCTGAACTCCAGTTAGTTAGAAGGGGTTGCCAGATGTCAGTGATGTACTGTTGGGCTGATGAGCATCCTACAAAAAATACACTGAAGGAGTGATTAAAGAAATACTATTTCCCCTTTTCTTATTGTTTTCTTCATTTCTGTAAAATCATTTGTTTTCAGTTCTTTTTTTCCAGCTCAGTACATTTCAGGTGTTCCTGTTGCCTTCGAAATGCTGTTGCTTCTAAGCTCCTCCCTTCCCTTGTGTCTCTTAACAGCTCTCTCTCCAGCATCTACCTCTTTCCAGTCTCACTTTCCCTTCTTTGAATCACTTTCTGAGAGTTTCATCTGTGCCTTTTGCCTCTCTGCAGACTGGGGAAGGTGGGGGCAGCTTTCTTTAAGTGAGAGGAATGTCTGTGGGCATGTACCTTAACTCTGTGAACAGCAGAAGAAATTGAATTGTCGTTTGCGAGGTTCCTGAGCTGAACTGATGCAAGGCAGTTTGCCACGTAAGGGTGTTACAGAGAGCTGTACTCTTAAATTTTGAGTTAGAGATGTCAGCAGTGGTTACCAGGGAAACTTCTAAAATTACGCTGGCAATGTCTCTGCTCAAATACTGTATCAGATCTTGGGGAAAAGGCACTGAGTGAGCAGGCAGAGATAGATTGGGAAAGTGTCATTGTGTAAGACTCAAGGATGCTTTACCTGCAAATGAAATAAACATGTAAAGCTTCATGGTGATGCAGGGTCTCCAGCTCTGCAGTTCCAAGCAAGGAAAATAGCATGCATGAAGTAAAAAGCGGTGGTTCTCTTAAAATATCAACTAGACAATAGATTTAACAGGTTTGTAGTTGTTAACCTCCATTTTGGGTTTTGTGTTTTAACACTAAGAAAAGAAGAGTTGTTTCTCACAGGTAATTCACAAAAATTGTAAATTCCTATTAAAAACTAATAGAAGAAGATACCCTGCACTCTGCCACCCCCAAGGCCCCAAACAAGGCAAGAGTGTAGACATGTTCATGCATATTTAAATACATGCTAATTAGAAAGAACATTTGGGGTTTAAGCAACTGCCAGAAACCCATAGAAGGCAAAGTTACGACTGCAGGTTCTTTACCTGAACACTGTAATACCTTCTCTGGCTGCGTAGGTCTGAGCCACAAGCTACCGGAGATAGGGACAGTACTTTAATCACTCCCTATTTTCCCTGTGCTGGTTCTCTTTCTTGGTTACTTTTTGGAGGATGGCCAAAGGTCATTTGTTGTGTTTGATGGTCTTGGGTCTGATCTGACACAGCTGAGCTTATGTAGGGACAAACCTTTGTTCTTGCTGGAGCTGTCAGTTCACTGGTCCTCAGAAGGACGGGCCTGTTATCCTCTGCCTGTGCACCTATGGGCCTAATGGGAATTTTTCCATGGCAGAGTTTGAGGTACAAGCAGAATGTCCCACATATTGCACATCTAAGTTGGACATATTTTATTTTTGTCTTCACCCATACTAGTCTCTGCTCAATAATATGAAATGTTTTAATCTGAAGTAGATGTTTGTGTATAGAAGACAACTTTGCTTTCAAAATACATTGTCTGGTCACATATATTTATTATTTATCTCAAATGTTGTTGGATTAGCTCTTGATAACATTTGTGGGAAGTACAGTTACATTTTAATACATGTTAAAAGTATCTCTTGTTGTGTGGTGCTGACTGCAGAGTCTTGATGCATTAATGGGATGACTTTTGCCTCTTCCATGCAAGTACTCCTGGAACAGAATCCAAACACATGAGGAATGTACAGAGGAATATGGTCCATGTGCAGCCAGTGACAGGTAATCCCCCAGCTTCAGAACTCAGGAATATGCTGCTGTGAGGAGCTGATTGCTATGCTGAATTCAAACCAGAAAGAGTGCAAGTAATTAATCACCATATGATTAATCAAAAGCTCATCATGCTCTGGATGTTATGCATGAAACAAAAAGAGCCTTAAGTAGCAAACTCTCCTGGGGCTGTGAGGAAGTTATTGTAGCTGCTGCAGCGTGAAGAGCAGTGGTGCTGCTGCTGGGATGAGGATGGCTGCCCTGGCTTACAGGGCTGTGCGGGAGTAGATGGTGTCTTTCCAAATGTGGATACCCCGATAAAGGAGAGTGCCTTTTTTTTTTTTTTGACACTTAGTAATAACTGAAGATTTCAAAAATATCAATAAAAGATCAACCTCTATCTTAATTTTGTCTGCACAAAATTTTTGGGTTTAGGTTTTGGTGTGACAGCATCTGCAGGCAGGGAATGTTCATGGCAGTCTAGTCCTGCAGAGCTGGTGGGAGGGCAGCTCTGAAGGTGAGTGGTGAGGTACAGGGAAAGTACCTGGTTGTTGTAGGAGCAACCTCAGGAGTATGTGATGACCTCCTCATGCCATTTCTTTATGCTTCTTGTTTCACCAGGAATGCATTTTTTATTCTTGATGTGAAAAGCTGGTGTCCTGAAAACTTCAGCATTTTGAGTCATGTCTGTGCTGAAGGGGTGTTACAGTCTTTTTTTCCTTTCTGTAGCAGAAAGCCACTAATGATGCAGCCGCTCCTTTCCTGAGGAGCAGAGCTGACACACAGATCAGCAGTTCTGAGGAGCTGTGGGAACATTTAATGAGACGTACAGCAGCCGGCCACAGCTTGCAGGCTGACACCCTGTGGGGAAGGGGCAGCTCCTCCAGCCCCTTTGGGCTGGCCAGAGCTGTGCTGGGTGGGAGTGGACAGAGCTGCCCATCCCTGGGTGACCTCACTCCACACTTTCCTGACCTACCATTGCCTGTGGTGTCTCCTTCCTTAGGTGTGGGGCAGAGACAGTGGAAGTGAAATGGTTCTTTTCCTCTGAAAAGCAAAGCTGCACTTAAGAAAGAGAAGTGAAGAATATTTTTCCCAGCTCCCCAGAAAACCCTGCAGGAAATGCAGGGGTGTTGAGCACCACAGGCAATTTTTTTTTCTCACTCATAAATTATATTTTAGGTATAATTATTTGCAGTGCTCTAGTGTAGACAATAAACACACAAAGCTATTTCATGAAAACTTGGAGCTCTTAATTTAAATCCTACAAAAGTTCTTTAATCTTCACAAAGATGTGGAGAAAAGCTGAAAAAAAAAGTGTGTGAATATATAAGATATTCCTGTTTCTTTAGGGTAATGTTTAATGATCAGTCAGTGACTGAGTTTACATACATTAAATATTTATTTTTCTTCTGTAGAGCTGAATGGGGGAATGTGCTCACTTTCCTGCCAGATCACTAATTGGGTAAGTGTGGCTGCTCAGGGTATTTCTGTAGCAGCAGCTCTAGCTGTGGAACTTGTCTCATTAAGGATTTTACTGTTAGTATTCCAGAAGTCACGAATTCTCCAGCTGGGGTTGGGGCTTTGATAAATTGTCATTTCTTATGCTTGAAATATAACTTTATTGCCTCTGAGTAATAAAAACTGTCAGTTTGCATTTTTTTTTTTTACACTTTTCTAGCACAAATTTCTATTCATTCTCAGTGTTTGCAAAATCACGATTTTGTTGGAATCAGTGGGTTTCTACTGGTTGATCTGACTGCAGAAACAAGGCTAAACACGTGGGATGTGTGTGATTTCTTACTGCTCCTCTATTTCTTCAATCTCTCTGCTCAGATTTCTGGTGGGAGGCTTTTCTCAGACTTCTTGTTGTCCTCAAACCAGGACCATTCTTCTGGCAGACACGAAGCAGCCTTGGCTTCTCCTCAGGGGAACAACACTCAGGTAGGGGCTGGCAGCAGGGGAATGAATCCTTTCTACCTCCTGCTGTTGAGGTTCTGATGCCACCACCAATCTCACCTGTCTCTGGTGTGTTTCTGGGGACTCCTTGTCGGGCTGAGTTGAATCTTGCCGCAGACAGAGTCTCCTCTACCACTGAGGGCAACAGGATCAGCAGTTAAAGCAATGCTCAGTGTTTGTTGGGGAAGGTAAATTGAGCTGTAGGAGCTGACCCTACTGAAGTTGTATTTTAGGCCATCCCATGTTCTCTCTGGGATTTTTTTCCCCCCACAGGACAAGGATTCCCTTCCTCACTGCTTCCTTACACAGCCCTGAGCCCAGCTGTGATGCTGGCAGCTTCATTTGTTTTGCTGCCTTTTGCTTTCCACACTCTAATTTGTTTTTTACCAGGAGAGCCCTTCTCAGGAGCTCTCTTCTTTTTCAGAGCTGAACTGCCACCAGTTTAGCCCAGCAGAAAGGAGCTGAGCTTGCACCAGGTATGCAGGGAAGGATCCTCCTGCTCAGGAGCATCTGGGCTCAGCGAATGAGTCACACGTTTCTTCTTCTCAGGAGAGCAATTTTATCTACGGTTTATTTTATGTTCTGCCCCAGCTTCATTTTAGGAGTCTAAGAAATACTTACAACTCTTCTACCAGCTTTTCGGTGGAAAATAACATTCAAATAAAATATGGGTGCTAAATCTCCCACTTGTTTGCAAAAAGCCCTGAGATACTGAAATACTGCATTCTTCAGAGAAGAATATTTGTTTACTCTCTTTCAGCCTTCAAGCGGGCACCATTTGCTGCCCTGAATGTTATTGCATAGCCTCAATATCACTTTAAAAACAAAGCTCAGGTTGAGTCTTTAAAAGATTTTTCCCTAATGGAGTTTTAAACACAGATAACTGAACACATGACATGCGAAGACTTTTTCTGGTTGTTGTTGTGGTTTGATTACTCTTAATTGTTTGTTTAGTTATGATTAGCTCTTTTTCTTGGCACATTAAAAGTATTTATACATGGAGCACTCTAAGGAGGCCTCATAGCCAAAATATTTGACATTACAAAGGGTCAGAGCTAAAATTCTTAGAGCTCAGCCTAGTTACATTAATAAAATCCACAGCTGATCATTTCTAAGGTCCCATTGTGCAGGTTTATTTATCCCTTTGTAGCCCATGAGCAGTCTAGTTAATGACTACTGCTTTTGTATGGAAGAAAAAAAAAAGAATTCCACACAATTTCTTTGTCACTTTCATCTTTAAAAATATTTAATATTTATTCTATCAAAGTGAAAACTTCCTTAAGGTAATGACAACTGAAACAATTCAAAATACTCCTGCAAGAAGGGAGCTGTCAGACTGGCGGTATTGCTTCCTGCCCATCCCCCTGCTTCTCTCTTGGCTTATCTGCCTTGGAGCTTTTATCTCATATGAATCTCTCTCCTGCCTGTAAGGTTGTATATAATATTTTCTTTATGAAACAAAGGTTATTTGTAGAGTGGTTTTTGATTTTTTTTTTCTGAAAAAATATAATTTATCTGAGCCACTCCACTGTTACAGTGTCAGCCTTAAAAGCAAGATTTTTCCTTTATAACCACATCCACTTAGATACACAGTAATGCATGTCCTTTCACTGTTGTAATAATTTATGAAATATTACAGTACAGGAGGCTCAAACCTCGAGAAAAAACAAATTGTGTTGTTGTTTAATTAGTTGGTTACATCATTTTCAGTGTGGTAAGATCCATAATAAGGGAAACCCAGTCTCAGTGTGTTCCGTTCCAGAATAATCTACTGAATTAATAGTTTGTATAAGTAAGTTTAAAGCTAAAGTAGGCATTCATGCCTCTACTGTCATTAACAGGGGTTTTCAATGCCTAAGTTATGAAATGGGTGTCACCTAAAGTGATTTTTTGAGTAGAGACTGATCTCAGTGAAGGTACCTACAGGAAAGCTGTGAACTGCTCCTGCAGGGGATTCATTTTCCTCTTCAGATATTAAATATAATCTCTGAGCTTGAGTAGTTGATTTATGTTGGTTGAATCTGGTGATTTTATGCTGATTTTTGTATCTACGTTTAATGTTAACTGATGTAACAGACAGATTTATCATTGCTTTACACAAATAGATAAATAGATACAGATTCATACAATAAGATGAACCACTAATGGATTATATAATGGAACCACTAATTATACAGAAAACCCTGGAAGCCCCCAAGCAAAGTATTTAAGGACAGAGATCAAAACTGTCCTTTGCTCTGCCCAGGTGCCAACAAGGCCAGCTTTACAGCAGCTGGGACAAAGCAACACTGCAAACCAAGGTACAATGTGATCATTTTTACTGTTTGAATGAACCAGAGAAATTGTAGTTTCAACGGGCTTTAACCTCTGAGTGCTTTTTTTTATTTTCAGAATTTCAATCCTTTATTTGATAAAACCCACGGGTATCATGCCCAACTTCACTGTGTGCTGCAGAAACTGTTGACAAGACAGTGGAGTTAACACACAACACAGCTCGCAGTGTGTTTATAAAATTCTGGGCAGTAAGGGATGTTCCAGCTCCTGGAGCAGTGTTGCCAGTGGGGAGAGGTACAGAGGTGTCACCTGTTTAAGAATTTAGACCGATACACATAGAAACAGAGGAGATCTGAGGCCAGCTTGCCAGTCCTCTCCCCTTTATCAGCCTGCCTATCCCTCATCTCTAAAATTTCACATTGAAGAACAAGCAAAGACTGAAGAGCCTTGGGATGTTTTATAGCTGAGCAATGTGCATTCAGACAAGTGTTCACAGGGAGCTCTGACAGTTTTGTCAGCCACAAGTTGGTGGTTCCATGCAGAAGGCTGCAAATCTGACAGTGGGATGGGAGCTTATTTCTCCAGTGAAGTCAGTGTACTTATTAACTAATAATAAAGAAAAAGAAGGAAAAGATAACCTGTACCAATTCTACTCTGCAAAGAGCAAATGAAATGCATATTATAAAATCTCTGAATCTTGCTACATTTTGCCTGGTTCTACCATCATAACCTGCATTCTAAAGCAGGTATGTTTCCCAAATAGAATAACTTTCTTTTTCCTAGAAATATTCACCACTTAGGCCTCTTGTTGTTTTGGGGGAAAAGTGTTGTTTTATTCTGTGTGGCTTTTGTAGAAGGCAATATTTACAGCAGATTAAATCCACTTTTCCCTCTTTTTGTTATTTTAATGTTTTGTCAGGAAATGTTAATGCTCCTGTGCCATTACTTAATGGTTTTGCCTGTTTCTAGAGAGGTCAGAAAGAACTACATTTCCTACCATTTTTAGAACTTGCTTTTGTATCCCCTGTGTATTATCTCAAATTATGGCATGTAATTTTCATTCTTTTTTTGGCTTGTGCTCTTCCTGAAAGCAATGCTCTGTATTGCACATTGCTCTGTAATCTTCTTAAGTCATCATTTTACTTGCACTGTAAATAGAAATCCATTTGTGTAATTAATGATTTTGTTATTATAGGAACATTTTTTCCCCCTTTAATTTAATTTCTCTTGTGCATAGCTGTCAAACGTGCTATCTTTAGCTCTGAACTATCCATCAGAGTGTGTTTAGGGGTCTGTTTCTTGTTGGGGAAAAAGTCGAGGCTTTCAGGTAAGAAGCTACAATTTTGACCTCTTAACTGTGAGAAGGACTCTTCTCAAAGTGGAAATCAAACAGCTGAGCAGCAGCATTTGCCCAAGTCAACATCTCTGAGGGAGCACAGACTTCCCAGTCCCATTATTCCAATTCAGGAGTTAATGCCCAAATCTCATGTATAGATCAGCAATCTGTTAAGTCTCTTCTTACAAGCATAGGGAAGTGCTAAGATGCAAAGCTCACAAGTGAGGGGAAGAAGTGCAGAGGGAATCAGTGACTGGCTCGTGAAACAAAAAGAGAAGACATGGAAGAAACTGCTGAAAAGCACAAGGTAATAAGAGCAGATTAAAAAAAAAATTAATTATGCTGAATGTGAGAACACAAGAGTGGAAAACTCCTACCCTCAGGATGTGCTCAAAATTAAGAGCATGTCTGAATTCAGAGTTGTTTATGTTTGACTTTCACTCTTCATGTCAGTCTTCTTCTGACAAGAGAGTGGTTTTTGCTGCTGGCAAATGAGCCTGAAGCACCATCAGTTCTCGTCGTGGCACATGGACTTTCTCCAAACATGGGATTTTTGTCTTTGGTAGAATAACGTGGCTGTGCTGTTTAGTAAGAGGAAACGTGCACAGTCCACTTCAAGCTTTTTTCTGCTTTAGCCATATCTAAAGCAATCCAGGATATCCTTAAACTGAGGTGGGAAAAGATGAAAGTAATTCCAGCTTTACTCTAAACCTGTTCACTGATAGACTTTCACCTCCAGCAAGATGGAAAAACTCTCCTTACTCCTTTTTAAACAGAAAAGTGGTTTCAGGAAATGCAATTTTGAATTCTCTGCCTGCTGTCAGGAAAACGTATCTGTGGTTTTCTCTTGTGTTGGTCCCAGAACTGATTGAAATGCATGCATTTGTCAGTGCATTGATATTTAATTTCTTTAGAGTCCCCATATCTGAATTTGATATTTTGTATTAAAAAGGAATTACCCCCAACCCTTCATTATAATGAAAAACCAGAAACCAGGAGATGTCAGACACTGAGGTAACCATCTTCTTTTATGACCCTGTCTTGCCCTTTATAAAAGCCAGCTTAAGTTGGTTAGAACTGCCTGTGATTGCTCATCTTTTCTAGTCATTACTTCCTGCATACACATAGAAGAAGAAAAGTCTTGTGCCAAAGAAGATTAATGAAAATCTACATTACACTTCATTCAAAGCATCTGTCTGCTTTGGAAGTCATGCACTGGCACACATACTAATTAGAGCAGAACAAAATGTGCCTTTTTAAAATTCTTTTGGGGAAGAAATTGAAAACCAAGAAGCTATTTTCTTCCTAATTTTTTTAAATGGTCACACCAGCTGTGCACGTTAAATATCTCATATGCAATGTGCATTTTGTAACTGAGACTGCTGCAGGGGTTAAAATAGTAATTCTGCTTTCTCAGAAAAAGCACAACATAACAATCACCCTTGAAGAGGGAGAAATCTGCTTTTCTACAAATGAAAAAGTCAAAATGATCACTAAAAATATGTCTGCACCCTGAAAGAATGCCCTGATGCTCCGTGCACAGTGCTGTCTACTGGCTGCTGACTAAAGGGGAAAACAGATGGTGTATGGTGACTCGTTTTTACAGTGGGAATAAAGCACAGGTAATAGCATGCCTGTTCAGAGAGAACCACTGAGGAATTTCCTGGACCTGTGGAATGAAGTGTGCAGTAATGCATGCTCATGCTGAAGAGATTTTCCTGCCTCGTGGCCGTGAAGGAATGGGCGAGGAGGAAAATCCATCCATGAGAAAGTGAAGTTGTTCTACCAGGGTAGGTGTTGCCCTAGGACAAACATTCCTTGTCCCTCTGTGTGCCTGGTGGCTGCATGTTTTTCCCAGTGGCAGGCTGAACCCAGCATATCCCGCGTGTTCCTGGGCATGGCCTTGCCCTTGGCCCTGGAAAACCCCTTTCCCACAGGGACCAGGACCCAGGAGGTGCCCATGAGTTGTTGCCATGGAGCATCACAGTCCCCAAGAGGAAGTCAGAAGAGTTCCTTGGAATTTAGGAGATCCCCCAGTTGTGCTATCAGTTATAAGTCATCAAGGAAAGGATTTCACATGATAGAGAAGAAGGGGTGATTCTAGGCAGACAGTTCAACATTTAGGAAAAGATTTCAGAAATAACTACCAAATGTATATATTAAAAAAACAACAAAAAGAACAAACAACCATCACCAACAACAAAACCACAAAAAAAACCATCAAAACCCCACCAAACCAACAAAAAAGTAACATAAATGCATTTCCAGGTATCTACTTCCGGAAGATGGATGTGCTTGGAAGAAAGAAAGCTTTACACATCTCTTCATCTAGCTTGCTACATGACAGAATAACATCCTTCAGTCTGTCAAGTCTTTGCCATCAAAAGGCTATGAAATTCAAAGAAATGTGTTCTTTATACATTATTCAGTGTAGCTTTCCAGTTGCATACTTTGTAAATAGTATTTTTAGGGGCTTTGAAATGATGAGAAGACAGGGGCTGGCCAGTTTTCATTAGATTACCTTACAATTTTCAGCAGAACACAAAATAATTCTCTAGTCCTATAGAAAATGGGATAGTGCATGAGGAACACAATCACCCATTTTTCCTAAATGGGCTACAGAAAAACACCCTTCTGTCAGTGAAATGTAGTTCAAGTGAAAATTCAGAGTACATTAGTTATGTGGCTCCAATTTTGTCTGAAAATTGCCTTCCCACACCCTCTCAGTATTCGTGCTTTGGTGACAAGCAAAGAATGTAATTCTGTTTTGAGCTTTTTATCTGATGATAAGTCTCTGTTCTCACTGCTCCCTAACTTGTCACCACTGTGGTGAGATCAATTGCATCTTAAGTGCTTCAAGTCATAAGATATTTAGCATATATTCATTAAAATTCTGTATTTTCTTCCAGTAATATTTTTAAAGTAACTCCCTATGGTTTTTGGGTTCCCCTTGGTGTTAAAGCTAATTTTCAAGGACTTGTTTCAATAAATTGTTAAGACTATTTGCTTAACATTAATTTCTTTTGTCAAGGGGAGATCATTGCTTTTCTTCAATTCTATTGAACTTGAGTGCTCAAGGAGACATCCAGCAGACTGTTACACTTCAGTAAATTGGCCTGCAAGATTTTACATTGAAAAACTGGGATTGATTCCACCTCAAAAATTCATGACATGGGTATATGTCTTCAGCTTAGAAAACCTGGGCCCAGAAAATAAAAACCTGAGAGCTTGGATTGTCCATCTTAGTGAAGTCAAGTCAGAGGAACGTTAATATTGATAGCCATGGAGGAACTGTGGGCAAGGGGAGTAAATGCCAGGGAATGTCAGAAAGTATTGGAGGCAGAACAGATCTCAGCCCTGGCTTGAGTGCTGATATACAGCCACTAATGCCCCAAGCACATTAATCTTTTAATGATTGGAAGACTTTGGCTTTGCAAATAGATTTATAATGGCAGTAGCAAGAGGAAACTGCCCCGGCAGTTCTGGTGGTGAATGGACATTGGGGGTGTTAGGGCATTTCTCCTGCAGGTGCAGGCAGCCTAGGCTGAGACCCAGCAGCCCTGTTCAGTCCTCAGTTTCCAGAAACTTTGGATCTTGTGTAGCTGTCAAAATCAAAGCTTTGTGCTGAGGGAGGCAGGTCCTGGGTTCTGGTAGTGTGGTATTTACAGAGTTCAGGTTCCGTCACAAGCTGCCTGCTGTCTTGTAGAATAAAGGGGGAAAGAAGGAAAAAAAAATATTTGTTTTTTAATAACTGCCAACGCAAGAATTTTAAAATGATGCTAAAATAATTTATAGCTTCCTGCATCATATCTTCATTTCCTCAGCTGCCATTTCCCTCCAATACAAATAAGCTGTTCCAGTAACCCTGCTGGTAACCAGCACTATGGTGATACGTGATCAAAATATATTTAAGTCTAAGAAGAGAAACACCTGATTGACACATGTTCAGGTGTAAATTCAGTGTTTCTTTTAATGGTGCTCAAGCTTTGGAAGAAAGAAGCTGCTCTGAAGGGGAGGCTTGACAACATCATCTTTAACTGCTGTACTATGTGCTGTATGGGCTTTCAGGCAGCCATTCTTTCAGGATGAAAAATTAGATTTTATTGTGTTTAGAGACACTTTTAAGGTTCTTTAGGGTGGGGCATAGAATTAGCCTCCCCCTCTTTTCCCCCAAATATTGTCATGCCATAAGACATAATGAAGTTTATGAATAAACAAGTACAGCATCAAAATGAAAACCAGCACATAGTCCAAAGAGATGGAACAAGGCAGGGGTTTCTTGATCAGGGTCAGTCAAGAGGTCTGTGGATGTAAGCAGGGGCTGCTTTATCACTGTAATCTGCTTATAATGAGAAAGAGTGAAGAAATTCTGGAAATGGGCTGACAAAGAGTCTTCCTTCAGAACTGGAAAGCAGCATCCTATCTCAGCAGGTACACCCTCAGAGAGAGAGTAGCAGGGCTTTGAACACTGATATTATCTTCTATATTAAACTCTCATGCTCTCACAGTGGGGAAAGGAACATGAGGAATACCACAAAAGTGCCTGATAGTGAGAGAGAAGAGAAAGCATTTAGTGGAACTAAGGCTGGCATGGACTGTAGATAATGCTAATAATATGTATTAGGTTGTGCTCTTATCTCTGTTGTCTTTTTATTCTGATTGTTATAAACAAATTCCTAAAATTCTTATTACTCCATTGTCTCTTACGCTGAGTCTGTTATTAAGATGATCTCATGCACTATTTATTCTTCCTGATGTATTGAGATGCTTTGTTATACTGTTGTATTCCAATTTTGAGATGCTGGAGATATATTAAAAAAATTCCTTTTTAAAAGCTGAGGAGGTTTTTTGTTGTGTTTCTGTTGTTCTTTATGTATTTATTTGTTATTTACTTTTCTCTTTAACTTCCTTATGATTCTGGGAATGGGAGCAGGCAGATGCCAGTTCCTAGGTGCTAAGGGATGTATTTCTCAATTCATGTTTTAACTTGCATATCAAAAAACCTTGGGGCAACTGAGGCTTGGACCCTAAAGATTCCTTAGCATTGCCCAGGCTGAGCCACACGATTTCAGAACAGAATGAAGGGGCTGCAACAGCTCAGAAACAAATGTGTTGGCTCAAACCTGCTCCAACGTGTCTGGAAAAGACAGACTGGAATTAGACAGATCTGAAGAACTTAGGCCTGTAAACCTGCAGGAGGCTGCTTAGGATAACAAGTAAATCCAGATTTAAATATTTAAACTTCTAAGAATCAGAAAATGAATGCGTAGATTTGAAGCCCTGTAAATCTGTTTGTCAGCCTGTGTGTAAGGTGAGGTCAGGGGGGTGGTACCTTCTCATTTACTCTCACTTTAGCTGCAGTATTTCACTTCTGTCAAAATCCACTGCTGAACTCTTGTAAAGTGTTTATTTACTTGTTTCATTTACTGATGCAAATTCATATAAAACAGCTCTTCTTGCTAGAAAGAGAATCTGGGAGAAAATCAAGGGTGCTCTCAGTTTCTGCATATTTAAGAAATGCTCAAAAAAGGATAGTCTGTAGGATTTATTAAAAAATATGGTTTTATCTGTGAAATAACAGGAATATGCCAAACTTGCTTGCT
Organism: Platysteira castanea; assembly: GCA_013397175.1. Taxonomy (NCBI): domain Eukaryota; kingdom Metazoa; phylum Chordata; class Aves; order Passeriformes; genus Platysteira; species Platysteira castanea. The sequence goes on from VYXC01007313.1 coordinate 1,131,791, forward strand.
TAGGAAGGGCTGGGAACATAACTGTGGAAGTATTACCATAGATGTGTCTCTGTATTTCATATATAAATAGTATTTGGAGATGACAAGCTCTGATAGAGCTCTTCACTGCAAATACCATGTTTGGAGGAATCACTGTATTTTCTGGTGTCCTTTCTTGCATGCTATGGACTTAAATAAAAATGTGCTGATCTGGCTTTGGCTAAGAGCAGAAGAGTGGTCAGAAATATAATTCTACTCCAGAAATGAACAGTGCCCTTCAGCTTCAAGTTTGGCCTCAGATTCTCACATTTCCTAGAGTGTAGTGTGTAAGGGGGCAGTGCAGGTTTACTCAATTATTTATTGGTTAGTTCTTGGGTTTTTGTTGGCTTTTTTGTTGGGGTTTTTTTGTGTTTAACAATGGCCTTAATGCTACTGTAATGCTTAAAACAGAGAGAGAATTTCTCACCTCATAGTGCAGTCAAATAAATGCATTGACTGGGAAAGCCTAGTCCCTTCTGATTTAATAAAATGATGCTATATCTGGAACAAGGTAAAATTACTTCCTATTTATCCACACCCCTGCTGAGACTAAAATTAACCTAAAGAGGTGCTTAATGGCACCCACTAAGCCATCATATTAATTAAACAGCTTTATAACATTTACCTTCCAGGAAGGCACCTTTTCTTTTATTTTCATTATTTCTTTTATTTGACACTGTAGAAATGATATGTTCTAATAATTCTTATGTCACTAGTGACTTCCTGCATGTTTTTGGGAAGCAGCTCCCACACTGTTCTTGGCTATATATATATCTATATAGCTTTTCATGAAAGTGGTGCTGGCAAATCATCCCCTGCCATCACAGGCACTGACAGCTGAGGTGCCTGGAAATGCCAGTTAATTTGGCCATTACAAATTTTATACTGGATTTTGTCTCCATTTTAAGGGGAATTGCAGGGATACAGTGGAAGAGGGGAAAAGGCTGGCTGATGGAGGACATGACAAGGGTCTGCTCATGATAATTCAAGCATGGAAAAAGCATCCAACGAAACATAGTGATAAAATACACTGGTGGTGGTTGGTGGCATTTAATATTAATTCTATGCTTATATTTTAGTTTCTTTCAGCGTGACATTGCCTGAAGATTTCACAGGTACCAAGGACTACAGTCTTCCTGGAGCCTGAGGGGCAGAGAGGCACCAGAGGAGCAGGGAATAATAACCAGGTCTCCTGCTTCACAGTCCCATATTTACATTAACATTTTTCTTCTTCTTCTTTTTGTCTGTCATGGTGACATTGGTGCTGCTCTAAATGCATGAGAAAAAATGAGATTTGTGACAGGAAGGTAAGGATTGCAGAGGATTGTACCAACATAGATAGGATGGATAAGAACCTGCACAGGTACAGAAACATTTTCAGGTTCCCCCTTTTAAGTGTCAGATTTTAAATGGAACAGGCAAAACCTGGTTGTGTAAAGATTTCAATTTACTTTCTTGCTCTTTATATATGGACTTGAAAATTGCTGGTTTTCTTCCTGGGTAAAGATGAGATACATACTCGTGTTTCCAGACTTCTTGTAGTACAAATCCCTTTGTGTTTCCTTAGAGCCATTTCAGCAATGCTCATGGCTGTGGATGTGCCTTTGATGGAAGCCTGAGGGATGCACACACCTTTTCCTTGCATGGCCACGTCTTTCCTTATCTTTTTCCCCCTTTTTTGTTTCTAAGTTGTTGTTTACAGCTGGCTCATTATTTATTACACCCAGAGTTTTATTTGAAAGTCTAGTTTGCCTTCAGGCTGGACCCTATACTTCTATTCCCTCATCCAGTGCAAAGGCAGTGTCCTCTGTCAAAGGGTGCTGTTGGACTGGATTCAGGAAAGATTCCAGGTCAGCTTCAGAGACCCAGGCTGGGCAGTGAGAAGGACCTGGCTGTGCATCCAGCTGGGCTCACTCATTCACAAAGGGGTGATTCTCAGTGAGTGTGATTGCAACAGGAAATCTTTATTCAAAACAGTAATCCTCAGGTGCTTGCTAGTGCCAGCACGAGGAATCCCTTTCGGAAACAATGCTTTGCATTCCTAGAGGTAGCACAACCATCTGTGTATTCTTGGAATTCGGTGCCTGGAGCATGGCTGAAGCCTTCTGCATAAAGGAAATAACAAGTCTGATTTAGCAGAGGAACCAGAAGAAACAGCTATTACTGATAAGAAGTTATTGCAAGCAAAGCCCAGGATCCCATGCCAGTTGGCACACTGAATTGTTGACCAGATTTTCATCAAAAGGATTTGGATCATTTTGAAAAGTGATGCAGGAACATGTACTCGAGTTGAGATGTCTAAAGCTTTGTATTAAATAACTATTCAGCTGCAGTTACTGAGTCAGTCCTGCCCACCTTAAACTCCTTTCCCTAGCTTGGAACATTGTACTCTTGGTGGTAAATACCACCTTCCTCTGTGTACATTAAAAAAAAATTATTAGCTTTTTAGAAATGATGAACAGTTGAATTCACAGTAATTGTCTGTTACATCATAACTTGCATTTACAGATTCCCACTGTGATACAAAAGCTGAAAGTATTTTTCCTTCAGCTGGTTAATGTATTCTGAGTCTTTTAACTATGGCTGGAAGTGATGAAAACATGTCATTTTTCTGACATGTATTCTCAACCAGGAACTCTTTACTTGTCTTTTGCAAGTACAATAGACTGTCTATAATAATATCTTAGCTCTAGCTGTGGTATTTTTGAAGCAGATGCTCATGTTAGTCATCAACTCTTGCACATATCAGTATGGCTCAGATACAGCAGTATCTCATTGAAGGCAGTGGGGATTGTCACTGCACAGGTACATTCTGACATGAACTGGGGCTGCATTAGCCAGCCCCTTGTGTCGAGGTCTGTGCCCAAGGCAGAATGGGAAATACTCCCACAGAATGGAGCAAAAGGAAATTGCAAAATTTATCTAAAGCATATTTGTTGGTGGCAATCACGGTGCCTTTGGAAATAGCTTCCATATGAACTCCACTTTCCCTGGGCTGTGAAATTTGTTCTGGGGAATTTACATATTTTCGCCTTTTTGTTTTTTTCTTAATGGAAAGAAACAACAATAGAAAGACTTCTCAGATATTGCCATTTTGTGTATGATTTCAAACCCTTACATTACAATTTTATGGCTGTTCATAAGGTCAACTGGAGCACTTGCATATTTTAGAAACTATGACTCGTTTGGGGCACTGTATTGGCACTGAGAGTGAGCAAAACAGAAAGACAAACAACAATTGTGGAACGGGTAGGTACAGTGGCATACAAAATGCTCAATGCACAGAAGAAAAACATTTTTGTAATACCATGTCTCCTTAGTTTTAGGTTTGACAGCCCACACTTGTGGGCAGCCCCATCCTTTACAGATTCTGCTGGATTCCAGCTGCCCTGTGACCTTGTTCTTCCAACACTGCCCAGCAGCATCTTCAGAGCTGAGCTCCCTGGGCCATGGCGGCACAATCCTTCATCCAGACCTCAAGCACAGCTCCTGTGTGCCCATCTGAAATGCCCCGGGTAGGTGAATACTGAGATGGTGTTGGTGAAATGCTGGGAATTGCCTAAAAAGAAAGGATCGTGCTGCAGCCGAGATAATAGCTTTTGAAGCATTTTTTTGGCCCACACAGCTTCAGGTCAGTTTTGGTCATGGGTGGTCAAAGCTTAGCCTGTGTGTTTTCAATTATTTGCTGGAAGTAGTTCTGCATGTGACATCCGTGGAAGGGAATTAGTTGGTTGCTGGATGGTAAAATGATTATTTCAGGTATTGTCACTTTATCTTTCTCCTGTGAGCACGGATTTACATATCTACAGAAAGAGCACTGGAGAATTATGATTTCTAGAAACGTTCGCCTTCTAGCTGAAGCCGCAGTGAAATGATTAAATTCATCTTAAAATAGGGTTTTTCAGAAAGTAAGCTGACAGAGTGGAGAGGGTTCACTACGGGGCTATGAAAATGATTCAAGGTTTGGAAAACCTGCCACGTATTTAGAGGCTTAATTAGCTCACTCTTCTTTAAAAGAAAATTACCATGTGATATGATCAGCCTACAAATACTTATTTTGTCGTTCCTAGTGACAGCTCCTTTCTCTTTCTCACAAAAGCACAACAATATCCAGCCAAAGTACTCATTGCTTGAAAATAAGAAACAATATTTCTAATTAGATAGATAAATAGATAACTGTCCAAAAGAAGAATGGATACTTGAATTCTTTAATTCGAGACCTGAGACTTCCTAGAAGGATGAACTTAGCTCGAACACAGCCTGGTGAGGGCTAAAGGACACTCACCACCAAGGATATCCAAAAGATCAGTCTGAAGGAGGAGGTGAGATGACAACAATTACTTCTGCCCTTGTAATCTGTGGCTGTGTATAAGGGAGATGGATAGGCAGTAGAGAACAGAGCTTATTTGGAATAGACACTATTTTACAGCCTACTAAAGGCTTCAAGGCCAAAGTGAATACCATAATAATGGCAATTAAGGTAGAGCTGGCTATCTTTCCGGGTTAGGCTTTGGAGTGAATCATGCAAAGGTCATTACTAATGCCACTCAAGCACAGCAGACATGTAAAACCACCTCTAAACCACCTCTGAGGAAAATGAGTTGCAAATCTTATCTTTCTCCCTAGTCAATTAAAAAGGTGTCCTATATGTTTTTTTTGTAAGCTGTACGGTTGTTTCCATTTATTCAAAAGAAAGATTGCTTTAGAATGTCAGGCCTGTTGCTGCAGACCTAAAATATTTTACTGGAATTTCAGGCGTACAAATAGAATTTACTTGAAATTGTGTCAATTAAGGAAATATGGTATTGCTAAGTTTGTTTAACTTTTCCTTCAGACAAGTAAATAAATACTGAAGTGAGATAAATAGATACTGCCTGAGTAGGCAGGAAAACAGAGAGAAATAGAATAATCTTGGAAGTCTGTTGCATAGAATGGGTAGATTGAATATGAAGTATAGCATAAAATGTGATTGTTTAAAATGGAAGCCAATTATGCATCTGTTTTGAAATACAAATCTTGCAAACTTGCTCATAAATTTGCTACCACTATTCCATGCAGCTTGCAAAATTCTTGATGAAAAGAAATATTTTTTTCATCCCTTGTAGAGAAGCTGTTTCTATTCAGATGCACAGCAAAAGTTCTAATTATTAAACCTTTCCTCTCTCAGACTGTGCTCCCATTGCATAACATTCTGTCCCTCGATGGCCTTTTTCCTTCATGTTTTCTCCATAATTAGGAAGAAGGCACTGTTTGAGTCTGTGCTGGCAGAGCAGGACCTGCCTTGTCAGGGGTTGAGTCTTTTGCAGAGGATGAGTCTCTGCTGTGCCTCTGCAAGGAACTTGCTGCCAATTATTTCCAAGGAAGAGCCATCTCACAGTAAACATCTCTCTTAATGGTGACAGACTTAGTTAGGAGAGTGAAAGAATAAATCTTATAGAAACAGGGAGCTGACCGAATTACTGACGGAGAAATCACTCCTGCCAGGTGCTAAGAACTTCAGTGACAACACAACAATCTCCAAGCCCTGGAATAAAAGTATTTTGCATTTTTAGAGAATTTCATGTCTTCAAGATGCAGAACAGCTGTTTCTTAATTCTTCTAATGGTTCTGTGAAGCAGGTCAGCATTATCTCAGCTTTACAGATGGGCAAGGAGTACAGAGAAGTTGAATTATTTGTCTCGGTCCAGGGCATGAATCACTGTCAGAACCAGGAATAGGATTCAGCAGCGCTTGGGAGTACATGCGCATGCTGAAACCACTCAACCACACTGTACCCATCATAAGAAATGGAAATTAATTTTTAATATTCCTGTTTCTAAAGTGAGATTTTGGATTTCAGAAAAATTAAATATTTATTTCATTATGTATGACTTCATAAGCCTATAATTTATACCGGGATAGATTTATTGGCTTTATTTCCCCATGATAATTAGGTAGTCCTTGTTGATCTAATGGGTTTGTGATTTTTAGTGATGTATCCGTCTGCCCAAAGAAGCAGCATTACTTGCCTCTTAGGTACTTAGGAACAGACTTAAATGGTATGCACATAAAAATCTTATGGAGCTACAATATTAAAATGAAGGGGTTTTCCTTCTCCTAAATGCAGGTTAAATATACTAAATTAATTTGCAACTACTATTTAGTTTTCTAAGCAAATTTAATCCTCAGATATTTATTAGGCTGGCAGCATCTCAGTCCTCTATGTACTTAAAATATTGAGTATTTAATCTGCTGATATGTTGCAATGATACCAGCAGATTGCAAAGAGTTTGCAAACATTAATTAGTTTGCCTTTAGCAGGAAAAAACCCCACCCAGTGCCTCTGGCTGGCTGGTGATTCAGTACTGTGTGCAGGACAGTGACTGGGAGAGAGAACATTCCAGACTGAGACAACTGCAAAGGGGAGGTTTTCCCTAAATCCCAACAACCTCCTTTTGCTTCAGAACCTCCTGAATCACTTCACTGCTGTTACTATGTTACAGAAGCCTCTGCAGCCGTGGTATCACCATGCACGTTAAATCTAAAATTCTAGTCCTTTTGCCTGGTCAGCCTCAAAATTAATTTCTTTCCATCACTCCTTTT